>JAILXH010294355.1:27378-40075 GCA_023558415.1 Piaractus mesopotamicus | reverse complement strand
AGAGAGAGAGAGAGAGAGAGAGGCCAACATGAATCGTAAATCATTTACTAGGACGTATTTCTGAGTATCAAGGAGGTTCTCTGAGCTAGCTGAGTGTTTCACTCTGTGATAGATGGAGGTGGTGGGAGAATGGGAGAGGTGGGAGAGTTGAAACATGGTATTTTTTGGTCAATATTATTTTTGTGCGCCTGCTGTTTATTGACAACATAATAAAAAAAAAAAGAAGACATTTTAAATGTGGACAAAAGTCATCATATTTTGAAGGAACAGCAATGCAAGAACATTATCTTTTAAGTGATATGATGAATCATGCTTAATATGTCCAAGAAAAAAAAGGTCAATTTCAACTTCCGGTTGACTTTCTTGTAGTGCTCAGCCAATGGCCGGACAAGCACACTCATACTTATTTCTACAGGTAATAAAATTAGACAAAACTACAATAGTTTTATTTCTTTTACGTATGAACTGTTTGTCTGACTTACACTAAACTCAGGAAAAAGCTTTGAGGACATTAGTAATGAATTTCTAAGCTATCACAGATGTGCTGCATTGCATGCTAAACCAGAGACGTGCCTAATGCTGTTTAACCTACATTCAGGAATAAAAGTCTTCAGTTTTATTTATTTTTGACGGCAATGTCATGATGTTAAGGCTGTAATTCATAACACGTCTGGTTAGTAGGTTAAAAACAAGGCCATTGCTGTCGGACTAAATGGATGCATTGAAAGGAATCCTAATGATTTAGTGAGGGGGGCATGTGATACTCACATCACGACATTAATGGAGGCAACAGAATCCTGCTGACTGCACTGTACTCTGCATATATGCATGCAGGCATAGACATGCTCAAATGCATGTACAGCACACAGAGACAAGTAAGAGGGAGAAGAAGACTATGAATGCTAAACAGCGTACACAGATCCCATATGGAAAAAAATCTATATTCCAAATGTTTTCATCAAGTATATTTTTGCAATGTACGAAAAGTGGTGCTCACACAAAATGTATTTCAACAAATAATAAACAACATATCAATTCAAAACAGTGTATCAATACCTACAACATTGCTTTAGTCATATTGAAGGTTTTATTGCTAATACTTAAAATTAACATTCATATCAAAGGTATCCAAACAGTAAAGTGCATTTGACTATTTTGATACATTTTCAAATGTATTTGAATTATTCAGCATGGCTTGCAATGTATTTGAAATCTATATCAAGTATATAAAAATACACGTCCAGAATTTCTTTTCCAGATGGGATGTATCAAAACACAAAGAGATTTTGCCAGAATTTTTTAGCTTGCCAGGACCAAGTGCCAAGAGAGTGGCATGCAAGGCTGGAAATGATGTCACCTCTGCAAGGCCCCCCACATACCCCCCAACCTAACACGACAGGGCAGTTAAAATCGGCTGCCAGCTTTGTGGGACGTGTTCGCCGTGAGGGAAACAGGAGATGATGCAGAGAGAATTTAGAGTGGGAGGTTTGATGAGGGCCAGGGTTACCCAAGATTTCCAAATGGTCCAAAAGGGGAAGCGATGTCTCTCCTATTGGGTTTCCCTTCTGCAGAATCAATTAATCACATAACAATTGTGTAGAGCATAAAAATAAAAGCACTGCAAAGTTTTATTACATGTGTACCAGGTCAGCTTCAAAGTTGTCCACCAAAACAAGCTTTAATCGAAGGTGCTGACCTCACGAAGCCAGACAAAACATGAGCAGATGTAACATGAAACATATTTACTCATTTTCCCCTCTGAACTTAAAGACAAAACTGAAAACATATGTGTTTTGTGTTCTTTTGCTCATCAGTCTGTCCAAAACTAGTGTGCAGTTGCTCCCATTGTTTCTTTAATCATTCAAAACAGATCTGGGAATACAATGATTAAAGTCTACCTCTAAAACCTTCTTCTTAATGCGTATAACATAAGAAACACATTGCATTTTGGCTCCTTTTTGACACATTTCTATGCTAAAAACTGCTATAATTGACCTGCTGTGATCTAAACCACATGAAACAATCTCTTCAGCTATCACTGTGATTTACCACCATCCTACTTGAGCCTCGATAATGTTTATCATGATAGTCATGCCAGCAGAATCATGACACACTTTCCTCAAATAGAAGCACTCTCCTGTTCTTCCGAATATCTCCAGTCTCTCTTTCTCTCCATTTGTGTGGATGTCTACATGCATGCCTGTTTCATGTGTCCATTTCTAAATATAAGCCGGGCTCCGTGTGATGTTGGGAGTGTCTTGCATGATGCTGCTTCTCTATAACCTTGCCTAAAGGAAGCCTGAAGATGCAGTTGGAGCACCATTACCTGGATACTTCTGGAGAACCACTGACCGAAGGTGCGTACACTGCTTACACTTGCAGGTGTGGCATGGGTGACCCCTCCTTTGGAGGACAGGAATCAGGTAGACTTAGCGTGGAATCGTTTGAAGAAATATTTCTGGGGGGATTCTTGATGTGATTTGGAGTTTAGCTCCTGTCATCATGTCTGGCTGCTTTTGTTGATGGGTTTAAGATCTTTATACTTATAGGTGTATTTTAATATGACATATTACATTTCATATTCTTACTCATATTCTTTTTGATAAATTTGAGTGTTCGTTATAGATAGTGGATTAAACAGAATCATTTGAAGCTACAAATATTTAGAATGTATTTATTGATGATGTTTTTCTCGCATGCATCACAACTTTCATAAATATTACTTATAATTTGCTTTAATAATCTACAAAGTATACATGTTGATAAATCTAAGTAAAAATCATAAATTCTGTTCTCATCAGTTAATCAATTAAATATTATACTCTGCTAGTGCAAAGACATTTGTATGGACAGAGTGTGCACAGAGAAGGGTGTGAAAGAGGACAGCATGGGAACCGAGGACGAAAAAGAAGAAAATGAAAAGCAAGACGGTTGGTATATTCATGGCTGGCAAAACAGGGTGAAGAATTTTGGCAAAAACAGCTCATAAATTTGTGCCAGTGTAATAAACAAGTTCTATTCATGTCTTGTCTTATGACTCAGATGTACATCAGAAACTCTGGCAACCAAGTTTCTACATTAAAGTTGACAAGGAAATTCATTACTTTGCTGGTCATGAAATCAGTATCTGGCAGTCTCTTGACTCCTACGGCGGCATCATATGGCCAGCGGTGAGGCATCACATCGAACATGCATGAAATATAATGTTTGAAATAATCTGTCAACTCTCTATTCCAGTGTTTCCCACTGATCATCTTGAATACCTGCACTGCACACTTTAGGATTTGGCAAACCTAGCTCAGCTAGAGTGCTTCATAAATACCTGATAAGTTAAATCAAGTAGTCCAGGCACAAATCCAAGCCATGCATTTGCCTTGAAATCACTTACTAGGGGCCTGGAGTTGATTAAGACAAAGCAGATAAACAGAGCTGCTGCCAGACAGACATACTTTATAATTATAGTTATTTTCAAACAACACAGACATTGGCTCTCTGTCAGTATCTGGACACGAACCGAGGGACAGTTAATCTTCTGGACAAAGCAGTGTTAGAAATTGGAGCAGGGACTGGCCTAGTGTCCATTGTGGCCAGCCTGCTGGGTGAGTGATATAATTCTTATTCATTTTTGCTCTAAAGAAATGTATTCATATACCTCAGCTATGGATGATGTGATGATAATAAGTGGGCTCTTTACAGGTGCTTGGGTAACAGCTAGTGACCTTCCTGAAGTTCTAGGGAACCTGAGAAGCAATTTGTCCAGAAACACAAGGGGCCGCTGCAGATATACACCCCAAGTAGCGGAGCTTTCATGGGGCTACGAACTGGAACAAACCTTTCCTCGTTCTGTTTATCGATATGACTACGTTTTGGCCGCTGACGTGGTCTACCACCACGACTTCTTAGAAGAGCTGCTGGTTACCATGCGGCATTTCTGCCAACCGGGCACGACCCTAATCTGGTCCAATAAGATCCGCTTCGGGTCCGATCTGGCATTTTTGGAGAACTTTAAGATGGCTTTCAATACCACATTACTTGCAGACACGGGGGAGGTTAAAATTTACTCAGCCACCACAAAAGAGCCTGAGGTCTCTGTAATGGTGTCAGCAGATGAAGTGCAGCAAGAAGAAGGGGAGAGGGAGGAGGAGGAGGAAGAGGATACTGAAGAGGTTAACCATGGGGATGTCTCCAATGGAAAAAAACAGGACCAAGAGCAAATAATAAGGGAAAATAGAAAAATTGGAGAGACAAATGATAACAACTGTGAAGCTGAATTAAAGAAAAATGAAGATAAGGCATCTTCCCTTGAATTAGAAATGGAGAAAAAGTCCGGTCAGTACATAGTTTGTGACAAATTATACTTTTGTGACAGATCCTTGTTACACAAATTCCTAACTGTTTAAGAAAATGATCTTTTTTTCAACAGAATCATATGACTCAGAGAGCAATGCACAGGTCATCTTCCAAAGATCCTGGGCACCCAGTGTCTACTATAGACTAAATAAAGAGATTCACTACTTTATGGGTCACCAAATTACTATTCAAGAATCAATTGATTCGTATGGTGGCATGATATGGCCTGCAGTGAGTTCTTACTTTAAAGAATTCATCAAAAAATGTAATGTATAACAAGTACTTGATTAGCCAAGACATACCTGTGTCTGAAGTTGGCTTCTGGAAGCTTATACCATATCAATTAGCAGTGTGCTAACTGCATGCCTTGCCTCAAACTGTGCCGAGTCGATGACACTGTGTGACTCATTATAATCTATAAAAATGAACAAAAACATACAGTAGAGCTAAAAACGGTAGTAGCTACCACCTTGAAACCTGTCTGGAATTTTGCACAATACTAATTAGTTGGGTATTTGCTTCCATTACATTAACCTTATATCTCCAGTGTAAAACTAAAGCAAACTTCACCAAGACACCAAACATGTCTCGGATGATCAACTTCACTCTTGAAATTCTTGTAATGCAGTAACTGATCAAAATGAGCCAAATAATCACAGCAAGTTTGCTTATCTTTCCGTGCAGGCAGTGGCCCTATGCAAATTCCTAGAAACACCAGCAGGCCGAGAGCAGATCAACCTACTTGACCAAGAAACTCTAGAACTCGGGGCAGGCACTGGTCTGCTGTCTGTAGCGGTAACCTTGTTGGGTATGTCTCATTATAAAGCCGATTGTTCAGAAACAGAATCATAGTGTAAACATTACTAAAATAGTGTAACTTGTTTATAGGTGCCAAATTGACAGCTACAGATCTGCCAGATCTCTTGAGCAACCTGAGATGTAACTTGAATCGGAACACAAGAGGTCATCGGAGGCATGAACCTCAAGTGGCAGTGCTGTCCTGGGGTCATGAACTTGAGCAAGGGTTCCCACACTCAGAGTACCATTATGACTATGTACTGGCAGCTGATGTTGTCTACCATCATGATTTCCTGGACGAGCTACTGGTTACCATGCGGTACTTCTGTCAACCGGGCACAACTCTGATCTGGGCCAACAAAGTTCGTTACCCATCGGATCTGGTCTTCATTGAGAACTTCAAGAAAGCCTTTAATGTCACACTGCTAACAGAGTTGGACGAGGTAAGGATTTATTTGGCAGTCTACAGACCACTGGATGAGGAAGATGACCATATGAAAACCATAAACAAAAAGGAAGAGACGGAAAAAAGGCACAATTACAGGAATGACACAAAGAGAAACGAACAGGAAAAGCTGAGAACACAGGAATACAGAGAAGCAAAGGAAGAGACTGAAAGCCAAAGAAGCCATGCAGATAAACAGAACCCCACAGGAGAGGAAAGTCAAAATGAAACAGACTCCAACAATGTTTCTGTCAAGAAGGACTTGGAACTTTACACAAAAGAGAGACAAAGTGAAGATGCAGCATTTGAACAGAAAGTGGAGGATGCGGATCGTGAGCCTCAGAAGGAAGAGAATGAGCAAGAGAAGTACATTGGAGAAAAGGTCAGAGAATCTGCAGGTGTGAAGAAAGATGAAGAATCCCAGGAATCAACTTCTACTGCTCATACAGGGGAAAGATCAGGTCCGTACTATTAGATAAAAAGTGATACTCACCATGTTGCTATATTTTTTATACATCTTTGGGTCACTTTTCAGACTGCTTGGAGACAAATGGACAGTCAGCTTATCGGAGGGCTTGGGAACCCAACATGTACTACACGCCTGGCAAAGAGATTCACTACTTCTTGGGTCACAAAATAATTATAGAGGAATCCATTGATTCTTATGGTGCCATGATATGGCCAGCGGTGAGTTTTGATTGACAACAAGGAAACCAGTGACTGAACTGAATTCAATTGCCATTCATTTACCACTTACATGCCGGTTTCTGATAGAGAGAAAGGGTATCTTTGTAACCATAGTGGTGATGACAATCATTAACATTTGCTTTTTTTCAGGCGGTAGCTCTTTGTAAATTCCTGGAAACACCAGCAGGTCAACAACAAATTAATCTACTAGATAAGTCAGTCCTGGAGATTGGAGCAGGCACTGGTCTACTGTCAGTTGCGGCCACATTGCTTGGTAGGTCAAACTATGCTTGGATAGTTACTGAAGCATTCTATGTAAAGCAAAATACCCTATCCTTAATAAATTGTGTAATTTGTCTGCAGGTGCCAAATTAACAGCCACGGATCTGCCTGAAATCTTGAGCAATCTGAGATTTAATCTGAATCGGAACACCAGGAGTGTCCGGAGACATGAACCCAAAGTAATGGAATTATCTTGGGGTCACATGTTAGAAGAAATCTTTCCACAGTCCACTTATTACTATGACTATGTTTTAGCAGCAGATGTGGTCTATCATCATGGCTTCTTAGATGAACTTCTGGTCACCATGAATCATTTCTGTCAGCCTGGCACAACAATCATCTGGGCCAATAAGATACGCTACTCTTCTGATCTGGCCTTCGTTGAAAATTTCAAGAAAACCTTCAATGCTACATTGATAGCAGAGTTGGATGAAGTACGGATTTACTCTGCAACCTACAGAGCACTAGGTGAGAAAGATGACCTCATGAATAGCATGATGAAAGAAGAGATGGAAAAAGTACACAATTACAGTAATGAAAAAATGCAAAATGATGCACAACGAAAAGAGGAAGAGGTGAAAAAACAGGAATATAGAGAAGCAAAGGAGGAAAGCGAAAGACAAGGGAAACTTGCAAATAATCAGAACCCAGCAGGAGAGGAAACACAAAATGAAAAAGACTGCAATAATAGTTGTATCTCTTGGGACATAGAAATTCACACAAGTGAGAGAGAAAGTGAAGATGTAATGCTTCAAAAGAAAGGGGAGGATGAGGAACATGAGCCTCGGAAAAAGGATGACAAAAAAGAAAAGTATGTTGGAAAAAACGACAGAGAATCCGAAGATACTGAGAAAGATGAGGAGTCCCAGGGTAATAGTGAATCCAAATCAACTTCTAGTGCTCATATAGAGGAAAGATCAGGTCAGTACTTTTAAATTAAACATAATACTCAGTATGTTGCTTTATAATATATATACATGTTTGGGTCTCTTCTCTGCTGATGCAGACTGCTTGGAGACAAGTGACCAGTCGGCTTATCGGAGGGTTTGGGAACCCAAAATGTACTACATGCCTGGCAAAGAGATTCACTACTTCTTGGGTCACAAAATCAGTATAGAAGAATCCATTGATTCTTATGGTGCCATGATATGGCCGGCGGTGAGTTTTGATTGAGAACAAGGAAACAATGGCAAGTTTTAAGATAGAGATGTTGTCTGTGTAGCCATGGTGGTGATAATAGTTATTTGCTTTTTTCAGGCAGTAGCTCTTTGCAAATACTTGGAAACTCCAGAAGGACAACAGCAAATTAATCTACTAGATAAATCAGTCCTGGAGATTGGAGCAGGCACTGGTCTACTGTCAATTGTGGCCACGTTGCATGGTAGGTCAATCTATGTTCAGATTCAGTTGTTCTACCCAAAGCTTTAACGCTTAAAATTATCATTGTGTGATTGGTCTGTAGGTGCCAGATTAACAGCCACGGATCTGCCTGAAATCTTGAGCAATCTGAGATTTAATCTGAATCGGAACACCAGGAGTGTCCGGAGACATGAACCTCAAATAATGGAACTATCTTGGGGTCACATGTTAGAAGAAACCTTTCCACAGTCCACTTATCACTATGACTATGTTTTAGCAGCAGATGTGGTCTATCATCATGGCTTCTTAGATGAACTTCTGGTCACCATGCATCATTTCTGTCAGCCTGGCACAACAATCATCTGGGCCAATAAGATACGCTACCCGTCTGATCTGGCCTTCGTTGAGAACTTCAGGAAAACCTTCAATGCTACATTGATAGCAGAGTTGGATGAAGTACGGATTTACAAGGCCACACATAAGTCTTCAGATGACAATAACACTGTAAACAGGGTCATAAAGGAAGAGGACGGGGAAGACAAGGAGGAAGAGAATTGCGAAGAGGACAAAGAGCGCAAGGAGAAACAAGAGAATAATGAAAACAACAGTGATGAATCTGTCTCAGTGAGTTTGCTTCTTGCAGGCACTGGCACTTTGTAGGTTTCTGGACTCATCAGCTGGTCACCAGAAAATCAAACTTCTTGATAAGTCAGTTCTGGAGCTTGGAGCAGGCACTGGCCTTGTTTCAATTGTAGCAACTTTACTGGGTGAGCTTCTATACAGTATCACTAAGCTGGAAGTACCTGTACTATAAAGAGCAAAGCCAGTGAAGCATAGACTTAATACTAAGTAGTGTAATTGACTTGTAGGTGCCAACGTAACAGCTACAGATCTACTAGAGGTTTTGGGTAGTCTGAGATGTAACCTGAATTGGAACACAAGCCACCATCGGAGGTATGAACCTCAAGTGGCAACGTTGTCCTGGGGTCATGAACTAGAGCAAAGGTTCCCTCAGTCTGAGTACCATTACAACTATGTACTGGCAGCTGACGTGGTCTACCATCATGATTTCCTGGATGAGCTGCTGGTTACCATGCAATACTTCTGCCAATGGGGCACAACTCTGATCTGGGCTAACGAGATCCGTTACCCATCGGATCTGGTTTTCACTGAGAACTTCAAGAAAGCCTTCCATGCTACACTGATAGCAGAGTTGGATGAGGTGAAAATTTACTCAGCTACCACCAAAGAACAGGGAACTAGGAAAGAAGTTGTAGTTGAAAAACCAAATTTTAATAAGACTGTGTTCAAAGACTCTAATGAGGAAGTTTATGAAGAAGAGAACTTTGATAATCATATCTCAGCAGACAATGAGACGACACAAAAACTTCAAGAAAGAAATGGTGTCATAAATCAACATGGAGGTGAAATTAAGGGAGAGGAACTGTCTGACGAAGTTCAAGCGATAAATGATAGAGAAGAGAACAGGACAGAATGTTACATGGAATCTCAGAAAAGCATCAGAGAGCATAAGAGGGGTCATATACAGTTTGAACCAGAAATTACAGATGAAGATGAAGGATATGAAGAGGAGACAACAGATGAATCAAGGACTGAAGAAGCAGATTATATTAACAGTGAGTCTTTGAGATCCTGCATGCTCACTGATTTCTGCCCATGGAGTAGATGCTTTGGCATTTACTGCTAATTATAATACAAGTCAAATTCAATTATGCTGTAAGGGAAAACCTTTTGCCCTTCTCAGGTAACAGAGGAAAAAAGAGGTCAGTCTACCAAAAGGTCTCAGAAATGGACAGGAATCTTTGTGAAGAGAAGTACTACTTTGCTGGACATGAAATTAGAATCGTTGACAGCTTTGAGCCCAATGGACCTACCGTTCGGCCAGCAGTGAGTTTTCACAGGATTAAAAAGAATTACTGAGAATATTGGTCCTAAACTTAGTGGATGTGTGACTCTACAGAGAAAGTCATACAGTTAGTGAAATTAATGAAAGTAATGATTTTCTCTGATTACAATAAAGTGTCTGATTTCAGGCCTTGGCTCTCTGTAAATTCCTGGAGACCAACCCAAAGCAGATAGATCTTAAAAGTAAAGCTGTATTGGAACTTGGGGCAGGTGCAGGTTTGGTGTCTATTGTGGCCAGTCTTTTAGGCAAGTGTTTTATTTACAAAAGGTGTTTTTTCACAATTTATGCTTTTTCCTGTTATTATTAACAGAAGAAAAACATAAATCAAATGTACACAGTTTTCCTCTTTAGCCTAAATGCAGTTGAGACAGTTGGTGTCTGATGTTTTCTTCGTTAGTTTTGCACTGGAGCTATGAGGCTAATGTAGCTAACAAGTGACAGAAGTTTATTCCACAGTGATCGGCAGTGTGATTTGCACACTCACCTCAGCTTTGAGTTGTTTGGGAATTACACACCATTATAAAAAAAAATTCATTGTAGAAAAACTAAACAACTGTGATTTCTTTACAGTGGTGGTGACACGAACCAGTGATATTGATGTCTACAACAAATATTTGCCATTGTATATACTATCTAAAATGACAAGTGAACCCACACTGGACTACACGTATTCTGAGTTTTTATATGTAATATTGATAATGGTAAAACAGTGTCATATTTGAGATAATATGTTTCTTTGGGGACTAATTTGCCTTACAATGCCCTTGTAATACCTCTTGACCATGCATGGATTTTATAAAATATGTTTTAATCCAAAATCTTAGCACAAAGCTATCATAAAAAAAAATTTCTATTTAAATCTGTGGCAGACTTGCTTACACCAAACATCTTGACTGATCAACTGGGGAAAACTGTGTATATTTCTGGCAAAGTATTGCCTCAAAAGTGGTTTTGCCCGCAGGGGCCTGGGTGACAGCAACAGATAAACCAGCTGTCCTTGACAACCTGTCCAGCAACCTCTCTAGCAACACAAGAGGACTCAGCAAGCACGCTCCACAAGTGGAGGCACTGTCCTGGAACAATAACCTATCCCGGTCCTTCCCTCGTGCAACGTATCACTATGATGTTGTCCTTGCAGCTGATGTGGTATATCAGCACAACCTCTTGGATGATCTGCTCGCCACCATGCGCCATTTCTGTCAGCCTGGCACAACTTTGATCTGGGCCACCAGAGTGAGGACTCAGACCGAGACCACCTTCACTGAGCGCTTCAGAAGAACCTTCAGCACCACACTGCTGGCCCAGATGGGGGAGGTGGAGATATATATGGCAAAGACTCACGGACAGCGATGGACACACTAACATTGTACGTTGATGCTTCTATTTCAGTGAACAGCTTTTCATCAAAATACGCTACGTAAAGCAATTTTTCCAGTAAAATGTAGTCAGAAAAGAATCTCTGTCATATCAAAACTATGCCTGCTGGAAAAACCAGCATAGACCAGCATGGCTCATCACCAGCAAAACCAGCATATGTTGTGCTCTGTATGCTGGTCAACCAGTATGACCATGTATGACCGGCCTTAGACCAGTATAGACTAGCATAAAACAGCATAACCAGCTTAGACCAGCATAGAATACGTGCTGAAAAACGGTTTTCATTCCATGCTGGTCTGTGCTGTTTTTTTCTCAGCAGGAGTGTCTTTTTTTTCCAATTTTTATTTTTGTACATGATTTGAGCCGCTGCTCTTTCTATGAACTTTTCATGATGAAATGTACCAAAAATGATCTTATACAATAAAATATTGAATTCAACGTGCTCGTTTTTATTTATGTGTAATTCATTCTTCAAGATATAAACAAAATTATTCAGAGTGTTTTAATGTGAAATGATTCATTGTAGAGAAATTTACCAACTTTGGTTTCTTGACATTGGCAGTGACAGTTGCTATATCAACAACACAAATATTGCCATTTTATTTATTATACAAAACCACCAGAGAACCTACATGAGTCTTCTGAGCTTTTATATGTAATGTTGATGATGGTAAAATTGTGTTAAATCTGAAAAATATAAGTTTTCTTTGGGGACTATTTTGGCATACACTTCGCATGTACCCCTCCAAGAATGGATTCAAAAAAATTTAATTGAAGCCTGAAACTTTATCAAAACCCACTGCAAATTAATAGCCCTGTTCAGATTGGATTGGTTTGAGTGAGACATCTGTAAAGAAAAAATACGCATCTCCTCAGTGATTGTTAGCCCCCTTCACCCTGTTCGTCAATGGTCAGGACCACTACAGAGCAGGTATTATTTGGGTGGTGGATCATTCTCAGCACTGCAGTGACACTGACATGGTGTTGGTGTGTTAGTGTGTGTTGTGCTGCTACGAGTTGATCAGACACAGCAGTGCTGCTGGAGTTAGTTTGAGGGAAAACAGGTAGTCAGGGCAGTAATCATCTCAGGGGAGGAAGCCGTGACCGATCTGGATGGAAATAAAATCACAGAGCAGCTGTAAAAGAGGAGATTCTCCCAGAACCGTATTACGGTTTGAATAGGGCTGATATCGCAGTCATGCAGCGCATTCGTAACTAGTAATAACTTTGTGATGTAGCTTTTAGAGGCATTGAACTTTTCAGTTCCTATTACCACCACTGTGAATGATTCTGACTGTCTCTAGAATGATGCATCTAGCATCAAACCATGTTTAATGACTGCATCTTAATGATGGACATTTTTGCCTTAGGCAAAGTAGTTACCATGATTTTTTTTTTTGGACAGCGACGATATGAAATATCCACAAAAGACAAAACATTCCCAAAATTAAACTGCAAGAACTGATATTTTA
>JAILXH010294320.1:20280-32925 GCA_023558415.1 Piaractus mesopotamicus | reverse complement strand
ACACACACACACACACACACACACACACAGATACACATAAATGAGGCTTCATAACAGCTCAATTGTAGTTCTGGACAATATTTCAACTATACCAACATACTGGTTCATGTCACACAAAAATATTGAATTTTAGGTGTATTAATAGATTACTACAGTACACTTAATTACATTCTATTAAAAAAAAAAGGCAGTGTTGCCAAAGTAGGTGAGCCAATTTAGACAAATTTTAATAATAACAATAATAATAATAATAATAAAATCTTTATTTATAGAGAACTTTTCATATCTGTGGTAGCTCACAGTGCTTTACAGACAGGTGAGGAAGCATAACAGTAATAGAAGTAACTATGAGTACTATCAAATTAAAAAGATAAAGACCAAAGAGACACAGAATTTTAATTAAATGCTAAGTTAAAAAGAGAAAATGTTTCTTAAAAGTGTGCACAGAGCTTGACTGTCTAATAAAAGGTGGAACTGAGTTCCACGGTTTAGAAGCATAATAACCAAATGAGGCCTCATCACGCTTTCTGTATTTTAAATAAAGTATCTGCAGATCTAATATCACATGTTGGAACATAAACAGATCAACAGTCATAAGCGGGTCCTTTAAGGTCATTTACAGCTTTAAACACTAGCAGCAGAACTTTAAAATCTATCCGAAAAGATACAGGCAGTGCAGTTTTTTCTAAATGGGAGTGATATCTTTTTTCGTTTTGTTAAGATCTGTGCTGCTGCATTATGTACAAGTTGTAGAGGATGGATTGTTTTCTTAAGAACCCGGCAAAAGGAGCAGTACAGTCATCAACTCTGCTTGTAATAAATGTATGAACAAGTTTCTCTGCGTTGCTGAGATATAAAAGGCTGAGCTTTAGCAACATTTTTCAAAAGCTCTTTTTTTTGATGAATGTTTTCCCAGTGAAACCAATAACTATCTATTCATTAAATATGATTTAAACCATTTTAAAACGGTGACTGAGAGGTCTACCTAGTATTCAAGATGATGGATTAGAATCTTGTGATCAGCAGTATCAAAAGCTGCCCTAAGAGAGCCAAAAAAGACCAAAACAGAAGGATTTTGTGCATCATCGCTAACCCTAAGGTCACTGATAACGTGAACAGTGCTTTCCTAAACCTGACTGAAATTTCAGAAATAACTTGTTTGATATTAGGCATGCTTTTAATTTTAGGGCCCAGACACACCAACTCAACAGTTCGAGAACTAGCACAAAATTATGATTGTCTTACCTCAGCTCACCATGCCTCTGTGACACAGCAAAAACTACAGCTGACGGCTGACACGCACGTACTTAATGTTCCTGTGCAAAAGAGAACTACTCTCTATAGCAAGAGCTGCAGTACACTGTAAAACTGCAACATACAAAGTAAAGAATATGTTGTGTGAATGTCTTACAAGCTTTTAATGGCTGTCTTTAAGCTACATAGTTAAAAAAAGATGGATATTCAAGGGTTCTTTAGGAAAAAAATGGTTGTACATAGAATCATAAACACTCAAAGAATCCTCTGCATGATTAAATGGTTCTTTGCATGGTGAAATGGTTCTTAGATTGTTGGAGAATGTGTTGTATATGGTTCCACATAGAACCTTTTTGAAAATGGTCCTATATAGCACCAAAAGGGGGTCTTTTTATGTCAAGAAACATCGAATTCAAAGCATTTGATTCATAGTTTTTGATAGTATTTTTAAATGTAGCGCTACTTTGTTTGTTCCAACTTATCAGATGTCAAAAAAAAAAACACTGTGACATATCGTGTATCGAGAAAACTTCCTGAAGCATTGTGATAT
Source organism: Piaractus mesopotamicus (assembly GCA_023558415.1). Taxonomy (NCBI): domain Eukaryota; kingdom Metazoa; phylum Chordata; class Actinopteri; order Characiformes; family Serrasalmidae; genus Piaractus; species Piaractus mesopotamicus. The sequence continues at coordinate 31,121 of JAILXH010294320.1, read as the reverse complement.
TGCATTTTTACCATATCGCTCAGCTCTACCTGATACCATGATACCATGACTACCTAACCGCAGTGATAACTAACATATGACACATGAACTAAGGAAAAAGACAAAATGATAACTACTTTAGTGATGAATTCTGAAAAGACAAGTTTTCTTCTTCAGTTTTGCCAAGCACTTCCATCACTTCCTACACCATGAAGTGTCTAAGAGCTCAAGTTTTCAAACATTCTTCCATCTCATGTTACCCACCTCTCTCTCTCTCTCTCTCTCTCTCTCTCTTTCTCTCCATCTCTACCTCCAAGAGCTCTGGGCAGGATAACATTCACAGCAGGATGCTGGACTGCTGCAATCTCACCATGGGAGTGCAAGAAATTCTCCAGCATACAAACCACAATCAAAATGGCTCTTTAAAGTGGCGTGCATATGTGTGTGTGTGTGTAGGCTTGCAAGTGCCTACTGTATCTTACATCCATGTATGTTTTTATATCAGTCTCATGTCTCAGATCACAGTCCAGGTGAAAGCACGCTTAGAGCAAAATTCTATTCCTTTCAAAAAGGCCCTACAGACAGAGGGAATAGGATGCAGTTACATTACACAAAGCACAAAGCCATCAGAAGGCTTTCAGGAGTTGAGTTCAATGATACATGAAATTAAAGTTCTATGCGAAGAAGCACAACAGAGCCGAATAGCGAGCTACACTTCAGACTCTCTTGCTCTTATAGATGTGATTAATGTCAAAACAGCCTGGGCTCTCGCTGCTCAGAGGGCACTTGACCAGAGACACATGCCTAGATTCCCTCTCAGACCACATTCAGTGTGTCAAATGTCCCAAAAAATGGCTCTGAATTTTCATTGTGCAAACAACACACACATACCTAGTGCTTGCTATGTTTAATGCTAAACAGGTTTTTACTGATAGCGATCTGGTAACGTTGCCTTTATTAGCAATGCAAGCAAATATGCCCTTTCTTCTACACTATGGATAACATGACTTACTTGAAAGCTAAGCAACACCTACTTTTTTTTTTTTTTTTAATGAATCAGGAATTTAAATCATGGTATCGGCACTGGTAAAAGCCCTGAGCACAGACATTGTGGAGGGCAGGGGCTCAAGGAAAAAAATGGAAACATTTTAATGTACTGCATATTGCAACAAATCTTAGACAGACAGAAAAGACAGTGTAATCATGTTTCAGAAGGAAAGAAAGTGTTAAGAATACATAGTGCTGAGTGTTAGCAGCAAAAACATAAACACTACCACAGGGTAGGGCTGGGCAATATAATAAAATATCTTGTTGTTGTGATAGATTATGTCATTATCATGGATATCACCAGTATCAACACTGACTAATGGACCGTTTCATTATAAAGAGCATAAAATTAGTCCCGTTTAATTGGATTTAGGACAACACAGTAAGCCAAATATTGATTAAAAATCACTGTATTCATAGTTTATAAGTATTAGTAGTATTTTTGAGTAGTATTTTTAAATGGTTCTTTTTTCTCAGCTCCAACTGATCAGATGTCCAACAACATAAATATCATGACATATATCATGCATCATGAAAATGTCTTAGTATTGCAATAGCATATTTTTGCCATATTGCCCAGCTCTAGTGGCACTGCATTCTATTTTGACTGTTCTAACTTATTCAATTAAAAAAAAATTCAATATTGTGTATTGTGAAAATGTCGAAGTAGCTCTCTTGACCCAGCTTGCTAACTTGTCTTCATGTAGAATTGCCTCATAAATTTTGCTATTAGTACAATGTAATCCTCCTGTATTGCCTGTCAATTACTTGGGAGAGAAAACATCAGCCTAGCTGGTGTATGTGTAAAAAACAATTAGGAAAAAACAAGACAATCATACTAGGTGTATGATCATGTGAGAAATGTAAGAAAATGTGCACAAAAACTGCTATTATTATATATGTGTCTGACATTTTTATATTTGAGCGAATTTATTTTTGTTTTTGTTTTTCTTGCTAGCATTTGAATTGTGTTTGAATAGCAGGATTCATTCAAGAAGCTCCACATGCCATCAAGCTGCAGTATCTCTGAGGCACAGATATTTGCATAACAGGCTGAAAATGGAAGTATATTGATTAGGCTGTCTCCTGTTTCTCCTGTGATTCATACACACACACACTCACATGCTGCACATACTCTGCTCCCTTCCCTGAGGCCCATCTGACCTGAGCTGATTTAACCTTGAAATGTGAGAGATTTCGATACAGTGAGGTTCATGTTTCAGCTGGAGCAGGACAGGACAGCAGTGCACTAGTGCATAGGAAATAAGATTGGGTGTGTTCTGGCAAGAGAATTTATAAATGCAGGACCTACACAAGATGTAAAGGATAACGTAAGGGCAGAGCACATGAGGCACCCTGACAAGCACCATTGCTACTGACGTGGTAAGGTAAGGGTATGCCTGAATCACAATTTACAACTAAGTAAAGGGAAATGAGTATTCAGACGCTTTGGTTTTTGTTACCTATAGGGTTGGCTCAAAATAGTTTGAACACTTGAGTATTCGTGGATTACGTTGGTATATGGTTCACAATTTAATATTCAGAAGCTTCATATTTCTCCAGGAGGCCATTTAAGATAAAAGGGTGCAGACGCCAAAAAAAATCGTAGGAGCACTTTGAATCAGGCCAGAAGAAAAATGCTTAATGCGCCTGCACTAAGAGGATGGTATACCATGACGACAAGTCTGATGAATAACTTTTGACAAACAAGTATAGTGGTACTTATCCCAGTATTACCAGACTCAGGTGGAGGCAATGCAAAACCGGGGAGCTCAGAGCCTCAAACCAGTTTGTTGTGGTGAGTTCTGGCAGTCCCGAAGGGGTGAAACCCCATCCTTGCTGTCATTGTGGTCACTCAGGCAGATGGGTCTATAACTTTAGCCACTCTACTCAGTAAGTATTTAGGCCGTGGACCAAGAGCCGCATGACTAAGCTACGCACTTTTAAATGCAAAGCTCTTTCTGGACTCGGTGAATTCCAGGCACATAACACTGCAAATCCCATATGGGTATGAGCAGAAATGAGCAATATTACAGTGTAGGTTAAAATACAGAGGAGGTATAACGTGCATCACAGCATGCTTGAAATCACCCAGCATAATATTGATGGACACTGGTCACAGCAAATAAAGAGAATAGGCCACCCGTTTTTGAGGGCTGGTTATTTGAGCGTAAATGCTGCAGAATGAACACTGTCCTTGATTCAAATTGCATTCAGAAAATAATTGAAATTAGGTAAGGGAAAGGATGCAGCAACTGTGGGGACAGCAGAACAGAACAAGGAAAGTGGATGACAATGAAAGAATCAAAGAGGGACAAGACACAAAATGTTGATAAACTAGGTGGGGAAATGGCATGAAAGAAAGCTTTTCGAAGACAAGCTTAAAAGAGCAATGTTTAAAAGATTTATGGGACAAGAGCAACAGGACAGGACAAGAACAATGAGCATCATCTGTGCCAGGAAGGACGAGTCAGTGCTGGAAGTTAAAACAAAGAGCACAATGATACATAAAATCAATATAAACATTCTGTTTAAGAGAGCAATCGTAATGTAGAAAGCACTTCTAAACCCATTACAGAATCATCTGTGCTAAACTAAGCGCACAATTCCAAAACAAACATACCAGACAAGCAGCATATCATAGCTCCAACACAAACACTGTTCTCAAGCTCAAATAACAAGCCCAGAAACAAATACACAATATACAATACTGATATGTGACAGATTTTCAGACGAGCAGAAAAAGGCTGTTCCTCTTCAAGTTTTCATCACAAACTACTAGAGCTGACCTAAGATCACTTCAGTTCTTCTCATAATAATTATTACCAGTATTTTATGAAGGCAAGCAGGTCCTGGCTCAACACGTACAGTAACAACACTCTACGGGCCTAGGCCCACAAATACTATATTCAGCTTTGCCATGCTTTTAGTTTGTGTTTCCGATGACCACAGGAATAACAGAGACATGCAATAGCTGATATTTTTCATGTACGTATCTGCAGATGGTGATACACAAACATTTATACAATGTAGAAATTGTGACTCTCTCTTTCGGGCAGTTAAACTATTATTATTAAACTGTTCTTTCCATAGGGTTGTAAATGCAGTAAGCACAGTAGCCTAAAACACTGCTTTGTGTTAGTATAATAATTACCTCATCAAATATTAATTCAAAATATCAGGCAAATTTAAATTTTAAATAAAGACAGTTTTATGCAAAAGGCTGAACACCCCAGGTCAAGTTATATGCGTTGTTGATTTTTAAAATGAAAATTAGTGAACATCCTCTTGAGCAAATTGAGTGTCTTATTTCTATTTATTTGATAAGATTAACATATTAGCAAAAAAAATAAAACATAATGTATACAATGTGTCATAGCTTTTGTACGGGTCAATTTTTACGTTTTTTTTTTTTTCCCCAAAATGTTAAGTTCAGCAAATACACACTTTGCACATGACTTTTGTACATCCCTGCATATCAAATGAAGCAAAAGATAAAGACACTACTACATTTAAGTAGGTCCTTTGATTGTAGCCTTAATTATTTCCAATTTTCTAAGATATCTGTGGGACACTGTGTTGTTTAAAGATTAGCCCATCTTTGGAAATAAATAAATAAAATTGCTCACTCTGTGGTAATATTTTCTGAAGCCATTTCTCAGTTTCTGATTTATATTTTTCTGTAACTATCAATGATGTTTATCTTGTATTTTCAACTGTTTGTTGTGTATATCATAGCTGATTCCTGCCTGTTATATTGTAGTCTGTTTGGTCCAATATTAGTTTTGAACTGTGTCGTAGTTGAGTTTCCTGCCTGCAAAATGGTTTCTGCCCCCAGTAAAAGTGATTCCAACCCATGCATCTTGCAACTTGACTCACTTAACCTTCACGCTGTTATGGCAAACAGATTCTAAGTGAACATGCACTCAGAAAAAATAAAAGTCAATTCAAATCTAAATTTCAGACTTAAATGGTTTATAATAAATTATAATTGAATGAATCTACAGTAGTTTCGGAATATTCACAAGTCAACACCTTAATGATTTCTTTAATATTTGGCTAATAATTAATAAATTTTCTAACAGGAAAAATAACACTACCACATTACTACAAACTGAAAGCTGAACATCTAATAATTGTGAAAAGACTTAGATATGCATGTATGAAAAAGTAGTAGGCTACTTTGCACAAAGCAGTGCAACTTAAAACACGAAAGCAGCATATTCAATATACAATAAAAAATTGTAATTTCAGGAAGAAAAAAAACACAATTTCAGAAAATTATACTATGGACATTTTTGTACAGTATTTTAAAGTAACTGGCAGCCTAGAACGACAAATGTAAAATGTATTGGTTTTACTAAATTTACAGTTTTGTTTTTATGCATTGGTTTTACTAACTTTAATTTGAAATGTGTACTGTGCAGCTGTATTGTCTTTGAAAATAGAAATATCGGATTGGACTTGCAGATAGTCAGTATTACATGGAAAGGTTATTTAGGGTAACTGAAAAGAAGGCATTCAAACCATGCAATCTATAGCACGGTGGTACCACCACCATGCTAACGCCAGTATCAGTACTCGGAAACCAGAGCACCAGGACCTTCACCTTTCACCAAGCCTCAAAATAACAAGGATACCTTTGACAAATCACAGTGAAGTGGGCAGGCACAAACTCTGAACAGAATAAAATTAGAACAGAATATGATCCTCTAAATTACAGAGGACTATCAGCAACCAGACTAACTTCACATCCACAGTAGCATTTCATCATCCGTCTTCCACATTCAGACAGAAAATCCCACGTAGTTCAAAATCCCACTATCCTGTATAACCTCATCTGAGTCTCAACTGTGCAAGCTTTTCTGTCTCAGCGTGGAAGGCTGATGATGAAATACTTTTTGGGGTTTGAAATTAGGCTGGTTTCTGGTAGTCCTCTGTAATCTGAGTCCCCTCCTGACAGTCAAATCACACATCATGCCGAACACCAATCTGCTTCTCTCAAGCTCTTCCAGCATATTCTGAAAGAATGCACCAAGAACGCTGTCAGGCACTTTCATGGACACCCAATCTTAACGTAAGTAAACCTTTTTAGCAATTATAAGAAATGTAACACACAAACACACATCAGAGAATCAGCATTCTGGTTCAAACCAGATTGTCTAGCTGAGTTAAAGGGAGAGGCAGGGCAGTCCATTTGCTGGCAATGTGAAAAGCAATGCCTGGGAGATTCAACTAATGGCTAATTCAAAGACACTCACGTATGCTAATCTCCACTTCACCATCAGACAGCTCTCTGACTGCTAGCAATTTAGCACAGCAGTGATATTCAAACACTGCGTAACACTCTAGAGCTATATTCACTCCCAACCGTGCACTGTGCTTAGTTTATACTATTTTTATTTTTTATGTCCATGGGCTCAACAATCACCAGTGTTCTGTAATTAACTTCAGTGTAAATATGTCAGCACATACACTGCACGAGGAAACACTTTTGGGTGTTAATTTCTAACTCGCTGTGTGGCAAAATTACACTGCTCTGTTGTTTTAATATCTGCTTTTGCACTCGTAATTGCATTAGCAATAGAAGCTGGAATTTCCACATTGCCAATGAATATGCATGAGAAATACTAAGGTAGTGATTAAATTTAACCTTGTACGTTGCAAAAATTGATTATTCCCAGCTCTGTTTTCAAAATCAGCATACTTCAAAGTTAATCTCAATGAAGGCTAAGACATTTAATTTCAGAAACAAATGTCAATTACTTGCATATTAATGTGCAGAAGAACTCATAAATGGAAGGAAATGGATGTGGAATAATAAATGACATTTCTCTATATTTAGTAAATCATAAAACCATATTTACATCTGTAAACAAATTAATTATAGCGCTCTCAATGCAGCCATAAACTAAACCATCAGCCAATACACAAGACATTTTTAATTCACAATATTAAATAAAAGAAGACAACTCCATATTTGATATAATTTGCATATGCGGGGAGCAAATCGAGCAAATCAGAAAATGCTAGCTTGTGTAAGGAGCAGACACAGGACACTGAAATCGCCTTTCCCGCATGGCATATCTTCACAGTACACCACTACACTGGGGTGGGACAGAGATGGTAGACTAAATCCCCTTTTTGTATGTGAGGAAAAAGCCTAGCAGAGCACAGAGAGGGAGGACACATCCACAACATGACTGCGTCTGCACCTGGGCTCCATGAACAAAGGGATGAGCAGCACAGGAGAGGGGAAAAGAGAGGGCATAAGTGGAGGAGAGGAAAAGGCGTATGGTAGCAATCCCAGGCCTGCTGAGGTAGGGTTTAGTGTTATCAGAGGGAGGGCAGACGGGTGCAGAGAGAGAGAGAGAGAGATAGTATAAACGCAAAAGTGGCCTCTGGGTTTGAAAGTGCAATCAAACCATCAGTGTAAAATCAAAGCTAACAAATACAAAAATTAAAACCATAGTGGTCAGTGTAATTGCTGTATCATGTGTACAAATAAAATATCTAGAAGCATTTGGACTTTTTCATCTGTAGAACTGCCCAAAAATTCTGAGTACTTAAGCTCAGTTAATACAAACAAGAAGAAAGATTATCTCACTGCATGACACATTTGAGATGTGTACGTTGTGGTGGCAAATTCCGTGACATTCATGATTTGTTGGGGTCACAGTTATAATCAGAGTAACACTGGATCCATCTGCTCTCTACCCAGGGAGCAAATTCACACCACCCTTTTTGTCCTGCACTTTTTTCCTAACAGTCCTTTTACTGTATACCACAGAGCACAGCTATATATGGTAACTATGCATACACATATACATGGACACACACACACTACATACATACTATAGTGGGCTGTATGGCCAAAAATTTATATTATGTTATAATTATAATTTCTAGTGGTTTCACGGTATATCATGGTAAAACTATATTTTCAAATACAACAAATTTAGATGCTTACATAAACCTATTTTGTGGGTTAACAGTGGCTTATTATTCTGTCATTTAACTTTTAATAAAAACCATTTTTAACAGCAAAAGAAAATCTGAAATATTGTTAACAGTAAAACAAAACTGAACAATATGTAGATAAACCTATGTCAATATTGCTTTCTAACACTAGCCCACACGTCTGGCAAAACAGTGTTAAATGCTGTATTGGGTCTAAATTTCTACAAGGCAGAAGTTGATTTCTTACTGTGAAGCTTTTTGTCCAAATTTTCCATTTCGCCTTAAAAGAACTGCTGCACAATTTAAGGTGAAATTTAAAAAAAAAAGGCAACTTCAGCTTCGTTACATTTCTTAAGTCATTTGTCTATTTTGTGCGTCCCATATACTCGTACCTCTGACTGTCAGACACTGCTGAAATTTAGAAAATATTATAATTCTACAGTTAGCAGTACCAGCTGGTCAACGGCTTGGTTTTGTGAACAAGGCCCTAAATGCGGCCTTGTCAAATGCGGCTGACCGAGTTAAGAGGCTGCGTAGGTGGTACGTCAGGAAGCATCGCAAAAGGTCCGGTGTCCATGTTAGGCTAAGACTAACACCAAAAGATCGTTCAATCCTTTATGTCCACTTTAGACGCAACAGACTAGACAGTGGGAGGTGATCAAGGGACTGCTGCATTTTCATTTGAAACATCCCTGACTGTTTGAACATTGTGTTATTTTAGATTAGATTAGATCAGATTCTTTATTGTCCTCCAAAGTGAAAATCTGTTTTCACAGCTTGTGCCATTTGTACATTGTGCTGGGACGTACAAGATCAGACATTAGAAAGTTGCAACCATTTGAGAAAACATTATCAAAAAAACATAAATTACAGAAAACAAGAAGGTCCATTTATAAAGCACGTTTAAACATATGAGGCCTATGCATCAGTTACTTCCTTTGAAAGTGGGCATTCATTACAATATCTGTGCGTATTTGTGGCACACCGGTGTAACAGTAATCTCGAGCATTCAGTAGTACTACTACTATGTACGATTTACTACATAGTAGGTAATGAAAAGTTTTAGTGGTAATGAATAAATAGAAATAGCAAAAGCTGTTTGTTTCCTTTGCTCTCCTTTGCTCTCTTGTGCTGTTCAGCACAGAAACGTTCAACCAGTCTGAGCATCAGCAGATCAACAGAGAAAATTTGGCCGTGTGGAACCAACAATACAGTTTGTATGAGGAACATTAGACAAAAAAATTGTAATCATTGTTTATGTTGAGTATCAATAGGGGATAAAACACCAAAGAACTTCTCCACTACAGATTTGATACCACTTGAAAACACAATGTCCTGCTCAATACCAAGAATACATGAAAACCACAAAAACAAACAGTAAAGTCCGTGTTAGGATGCTGATGCCATCTGTAGGCTCAGTTTTTTGAAATGACAAAAAAAATCACAAACAACAGTGTCAAAGTGCAAATTATGACTAAAAAACAATCGAATTCAATACCTTGGATGACCAACCACTCTGTGTTGTCCAGTACATTGTGTTTCATGGCCCATATTGTAGCTTATACATTGTAAAAATTGTATTAAGTTTGTTTAAACTGTTTATTCTATTTATTGTTAGCTTTTTTGTTATTTTGGCCCAGTGTTTCCTGAATTTTGGTTTCTGGCTTTGGCCAAGGATTTTCACTGTGGTGCACCACTATTTCATACATCTTCAATCCTCTTTCTCCCATCTTCATCACACACAAGCCTGACTAGTACTCTCTTCATCCTTGTTAACCATTAAAAAAAAATAATCTGACCCCAAGGGGTTCTTATTCTGTTAGACCTACAATACACACATTTACATGCACATGCAGACATACGAAAGATATCAGCAGGAAACTGCTCCTCTCTCTCTTTGCTGTCTGTCACAACAATGCTAAATGGTAATAACTCCTACAGGCCTAAAGGAGACTGAAGAAAACCTCGTAAAGCTGTAACTACTATCAGGCCACTAGCAACATTCACTGACATCCTTCATAAGTGCCAATCACGTGTCCTTGAACACGATAATGCCCGGCTCACTGCCTTCTCCCATTTCACTTAGTCACAGGCCTGCAGAGTGCCACCGGCCAGATTTTCACTGACTGACCTTGTTTCTTCTCACCTGCATCCTATGACAGAGAGGGTTTGGAGGAGTACCAGCATAGCAGTGAAAGAGAGTGATGGAATGGGTAAAGACAGGATGGCTTTTGTGTGTGTGAGGGTCTGTGTCCTAAGAGTAGGTGAGTAAAGTACGTGACAAGACAGATAAAGTAAGTCTAAGTACTTAAAGGTGGTATGTATATGTATGCCTGAGAGTGAGACAGAGAGAGTGAGAGAGAGAGAGTGAGAGAGAGAGAGTGAGAGAGAGACCACATACACATACATTATGCAATTTTGGTTGCTTTGATGAGAAAAGATGCACTTCCCAGGAAAAAAGCTCTACTTACTTTTCTCTGCACAATTAACCCAGTGCCCCTCATTTGAATTTCATATGCTTGCTAAATTTTCTGCAAGAGCACGAGGGTTGGGGGCGGTATGTAGGAACAAGCAGCCTCATCCAGTACGGACAGTTTGGGTGATTTTTAAAAGCTTTTGCAAAGTCAAAGAGACATGTGGGGGTCATGGCTTAGTTTTTCAGTTTAGCTTTCATCTCATGTTCCGTGCTTCTTTAGGACACCCACTTTTTTAAGTAGTGAAGATAAACTGTATAGTTTAATTTGATTGCCCTGATGCATCATCCAGACAGTTCTGTGTAATCACATAGGTCAGCAGTACGTTTACCTTCTGTAGGAGCTGGGATCCAGAGTATTTAGCTGCAATGGACTTCATCT
>JAILXH010294305.1:39667-49974 GCA_023558415.1 Piaractus mesopotamicus | reverse complement strand
TGGAAGACCAGCCAAGAGCGAGTTGCAGTAGTCAAGCCTTGAGATGACAAGAGACTGCACTAGCACCTGGGTGGCCGAGAGCAGCCGAGAGCAGCTCTGTGGTCAGAAACTGAAGAGCCAGAGGATGCAAAACTTGACAATCAACCAATGTACACCAACAAGGTGAAGCTAATAAAATTTCAGTGCATATATCTACTTTAACTGTACACACAATGTCTTTTGACTTTGTACTTAAAATATAAACAAAATATATGTGTTTATAAGCATAAACAAAGATATTTATGAAATTTACAGATAAAAAGTATTCAGACACCACAAATAAATAAATTTAGTGCTTTGTTGCAAAGCTATTGTTGGCAATTTCAGCTTCAAGACATCTGTGGTAGAGTAATTAGCTTTTTGCAGCATTGCAGCCCATTCCTCTTCAGCTGTCCTCTGTTTGCCAATGTCACGAGGGTCCCTCTGATTTCAAAAACCTCCATACATTTTAATGGGATTCAAGTCAGGGGATTGACTAAGCCACATAAGCACCTTTACTTTGACCTCAAAAAAAAACAGTGTTGAGTTATTTTGGCTGCATTTTTGGGGTCATTGTCCTGTTGAGATCTTCTCTTTCTTAGCCAATAAGATTAAACTCTGCTCAAATATGTCCCGCTATATCGCTCCTCTTCATCTGATTTGTCTAAATGCTCAAATTGAAATTTTAGATGCACATCTCTGTGCTTCTTTTTTAGCAAAGGAGTTTTGTGTGGGATGTAGAAATAGAGATGATTGCGGTGCAAGTGTTTTTGCATATTGTTCTCTGTGCAACTCTTGTTCCTGCTGCTTTCAGGTCATCCTGCAACTTTTTTCAAGCTACTGTTGGCTTCTGTCTTATTGTCATTCTGAAAGAAATCTTGCATTGCCCACCTGCCCAAGGTTGATTTTTTGTGGTTCCTACTAAACTTTCCTATTGCATATTGTCAAAATAGTTGTACTGGCAGGGATGGTTAAGGTCTTTGCTAGGGCTCTGCAGCTTTTTCCATTTGTGGTAATTAACAGTGTTGTTCCTAAGAACTTTAGCAAGCTCCTTCACCTTCACTATGACAGCAACAGCCAAATATAATATTTTTAAGTATTTTATGCGTCCACCATTTACCTTTGTTACATCTTCCATTCTTTTTAATAGACTTGCTTTTAGTTATTTGAAAAAAAGTCGTTCAGTCTTAAAAGTTGTATTTTCTATTTCCCACAATCCAAGTGATTTCATGCACTTTTAATGATGTTGAGGTCTGGACTCTGGGGTGGCCAGTCCATTGTTCTGAGAACTGCAGCAGCTTCTTTGTTTGATTTACAAATTTTCCTCTTTTTCGTCCCTTTTCATTTTCCCAGTAATGGCTTCTTGACAGCTACACATACTTTCAAACTCATTGTGTTGAGCTGTTTTCTTACAGCGGAAAGATGGACAGAAACATTTCCGACTTTTTTTATTCTTAAAAGAACAACAAAACACTGAAAATCAAAAATCACTAAGAAAGACGCATAAGAAGAAAAGGTAAAAACCTACTTTTGATGGGCAGTACACACAGACACAGACACATTGCTGAAACCGCCAGGCCTAGTTTTCAGCAATCATGGCCTGACTGAGCCCACTCATCTTGCGGTTTAATCAGTGAAACTGCGAAAGGCCCACTCCTCTCCCCCGCTACTCTCGCAACCTTTCGTGTGGAGTTCGCACGCCTAGCCGGACCAGTACAGTGTGAGGCACGGACTAACATTAATTACCATGAATCATAAGTGTCCCTATTGTAATGCATTCAGCTGGGTGGCGAATAGAATCACTTTCGTTCAACAGGGCTATTTTTACCCTCCTCGCTGCTCCGGGTGCCAATCACCACTGCTTCATCACCGCCACATGCGAGGCTGTTCACTTCGCTCGTGGGCTACAGAGTCACCTGGCAGGCGGCATGTGCACTGAAAAAGAAATGCATCGAATTTACTTGATTCTCATTATTCAGTATACAGACGTTTACTGAAAGACAAAATTATGTTGATGTAATTTATTTGATTCATGTGGAAATTATGCACACATTTGCATCAAGTGAATTCAATGCATCCCTTTTTTTTCAGAGCACTTTTAGTATATACAATGTACTTTCAAAAAGTATATTAAATAACTACATCTCACGTACATAATAGAAGTGCTGGGCAGGATTGATACAATTCAATCTCACAATATTTTCTAAATGCATCAGTATCACTGTGTTTGCTTACATAACGTTTGCATTAATACAGCGTATGACCTCATGCTTCTTGTGGACTGCTGCTCTGAAAAACTAGAAGAATGTCTTACAAACCTGACGTAGCTTGTTCTGATTGTGTTCTTATTCTTTCTGGTTTCTGTTCTGTTTTCTAAAAAACTATACCACAAGGGAACAACCGTCAACCAGACATAAACTACATTTCCAGAAGTGAATTTTTACTTTTTCTTCTTCTGTTTTTTTTAAAACAGTCTAAAGAAGTCTCCCAAGTGGTGTAATCGGGACGGTACATTTGATCCCCAGCGGTGCTACAGGCGTCCGTTCCCGAGAATGTCTTTGTGGGTAGGATCACTCAGTACAGTGCTAGCCAATGTGGGCATGTGTTAACTGAAATAACATTGGTGAATTGGCAGTTAGCATTCTCCTCCAAGCGTGTTGAGCTGTCCAATGACCTTGTGTTAGTAGCAGTTTGAAAAGATGTGGTGGAGTTTCACCTAAAAGAAGCATATGATAGCCTTCACCCTCCCAGCTTGGTAGCATCATGTGACAGAGGGAGACCTAACTGGTGGATGGCATCAGAAAGAACTGATCTAAAGCACCCAGCAAATTAGCCTACATACATTATAGTCAACTGTCAGGTCTTGATACCATAAGTAAAACAAACCTCTTGGCCAAAAAGACACCATTGCCCTGCACATAGGTCAAAGTTCAGTTCCCCATCCAGGCAGGAAGGCCACTGCTATACCAATAAGAGCCCTTACGCTATTAGACGTCTGGGCTAAGGCAATTCACCTATCAGTGTCACTCCAGATCAGAGTGTCTGCAAAATCTCTACATGTATTAAATGCATTCATGCCAGCTTTTGGCAAGCGCTAGCAGCAGAAACATCTGCTCTCCACCCCAGAACGTTTTGTTCTATAGTGACAGCTAGTTGGCTACATTTCAGGAGCAGTGTGGTGTATTGCTTAGTGTGTTTTCAGCACTAGGATTGTGGTTTCAAGTTTTCACCTTCTCTTTATGTCCACATGGGTTTCATCCAGGTGTTCTGACTTCCACCCTTGGTCTAAAAAGACAAGGGTAAGTGATTCAGTTAAAATCTGAATCAGAGCCAGGTTTGAACTAGAGAGCTGAAACATCCACTCAGGAATCAGGATTGAAGTAGCCAATCTGAGGCAGGAATTAGGGAAGAGGTGGAAGTGAGCAGATTTATTTTCCCCGTATCTTTTCATTTTCCTACAGCAAACAGGTTTTGGACAGTAGCATGCTAGCATTATGGCTACTGAGTGCTGATCGGTTTGCAGGCTGATCAGCTCATTGGCTGAGTAAAGCGCTTCGCCCTCCCTGGTGTATGGGAATAGTTTCCACTCAATTTATAAGCGGGCATAAGATTTGGCGTATGATGCTTTTGCTACCTGAATGCTCTGGCTATGTGCACGTTGTAATTCCTCAATTACAAGTCCATCTGTTTTGTTTTGTTTTTTTTTGCGTATTTTTTTTAGCCCCCTTTTACCCTGTTGTTCAAAGGTCAGGACCACCACAGAGCAAGTATTATCTGGGTGGTGGATCATTCTCAGCACTGCAGTGACACTGACATGGTGGTGGTGTGTTAGTGTGTGTTGCGCTGGTACGAGTGGATCAGAGACAGCAGTGCTGCTGTAGTTTTTAAACAGATCAGTGCCACTGCTGGACAGAGAATAGTCCAACAACCACTCATGGCACGACTGAAATATACTTTCTGAATCTACAAGTGACAATTCGCTCTCAGTATAATGACAGTTTTAATTGTACATATGCAACAACTTACATAGTTGTTACAAAGTTACAAAGTTTATGTAAGAGCCTGTATACATGCTGCTGACACTTTATTTCAATAGCTTTATCCACCTTTGCCACTCAGTAAAAAGCAGCAGGCTAGTACAGGTAAATGGGTTGCACCCCTTGCACTGGAAAGGCCCATTGCTGAAATTGAAAAACCTTCAAAACATAACAGCAGTGTTGAAACGCTTTATGCCATTCTGTGTTAAGAAAAAGAGGGATTTATAAAGTATTATCCATTTACAAGCCTAGCAGCCTGATATTTAAGCTAGTGTTTAGTAGGTGTACAAGACAAAATGGCCAGTGAGAGGCAGGTCTACCTAATGGAGTGTCTTACTGCTGTATGTTAAATAACTTTGCTAACATTACTGTGAAACACGAGTGCCTTAACGTGCCACAGACATGACTCAGACGTCTGAACTGCAGCGAGTCTAAACATGATAGCTAAAGTTATAAAGATATTTTTCTGTCCTCAAAGTTACGACCTTCTGGTTTTAAATGGTGATTTTGGCACAAGTTTGCGCGATGAGGTAAGCTTCTATTATTTGTTAGCTACCTGTCTGCTGCTTTTAGCTACATAGTAGTTTTGTGCATTTTTATAGTTCACAGTAACACACACTGTGTCCTAAAACACACTGACAGTCTGTTCGACTTAATAAAGAACTAGAACTAGATGCGGTTTGAGCAGGTTGAGGATGTATTTGCGAAAAAGATTTGGGTGGCTATTGAGTTCAAGATTTCAAGAAGAAAACTTTGGATACCAAACATGTCTTGGCTGATCGACTACATTTATGAAAGGGGAATTTTTGTCAAATGTGGCTTTAAACCTGCTGGAAATGTAAGTCTAGTCCATGATATGGAACAACTTTTATTTATTCTGTACCTCAGCATGATGTGTTCAAGCGGAACCTGCATTTGGCTACGATGCCTTCAGCTAGTTGGGGTTTTTAATAGACCAGTGCCTTGCAGGCCGCGTGGTATGGGCACCATGAAATTGGTATCCGACACAGTCGATAAATAAATCAACTCAAATCATATAAATGATACACAAAACGATCATCCCTGCAATCATTTGCTGACAGAAGTACGTTACAGGCTGCAGAAATAAACTGTGTCTAAAGAACATCACACAATCTCAGTTAGTTTGGCGTGCAGGGCCTACCAAAGTTAGATGCATCCTAAATTGATTTCTGCTGTCCGGCAGCCAAAGCGTCCGCCGACTGTGAAACCAATTTACATGCTGATAAAAGCCAGCGCTAAAATGGGCAGTGAGTTGGCAGAGATGTAAAAATAGTGTCACCGGGTGGGTGAATGTGAGAGAGACACACACTTGAGAAACTGTTTGTGTATGTATGTGTGTTGGTTGTTCTAGAACAGAGTGCCGAGTGAGAGTCGTGCACCAAGACATCTGCGCTGTAGACAGAACCTTTCAAATAATAAAAAAATAAGCGTTCTGCATTCTTAAAAAAAGCGTTCTGCTTGAGAAGTGCTGTGTCAGGGGAACACACAGTGGCGAGGGAAGTGTTACTTACAAAACTGGAAGGGAAAAAAAAGAACAAAAAGGACTGAAATAGTGACACGTCGTCTTTGACTATCTCTGACTTTAATCCCTGGCTTTACATCTGCAAGGTGGACCAACAAGGTAGGTGTGTCTAATAGAGTGGACAGTGAGTGGACACAGTGTTTAAAACTCCAGCAGCACCGCTGTGTCTGATCCACTACACTAACACGCCACCACCACGTCAGTGTCACTGCAGTGCTGAGAATGATCCACCATCCAAATAACACCTACTTTGTGGTGCAAAACTTGCTTTTTTGTTTCTGCTGCTGTTTAAACCCAAGCAATCAGGATTTCTCAGTCAGATGGACAAGTCACACCAGCCCGGTGAGGGACAATCACAGGCAAACTTCTGGCATAAAATGATTGTTTTACAAAATATCTAATTTACACATTTTTCCCCTTATACCAGGGTTTGGCAACCCAAATGTTAAGAAGAGTCATTTTGCCCTCTCAACAAAAATCAAAACACCTTAGGAAACCACAACATTTTATGTCCATTTTATTAAAGTAACATTTTACCATCAAGGCTGTAAATATGTCTCAGTAAGTGCTGATGTACTAGTATAGGCTAAAAAACATAATATGCATGAAAACTCAGACTTACTTCGTTCTGCTTTAAGCTTTAGCTTAGCTATAGCCACTTTTCTTGCATCTCTGGCAGGACACTCTTCCAAAAAAGTAGAAGAGTTTCTTGTAAAATGTCTCCCAACGTTCGATTTTTTACGAGGCTAAAGTCGCTTCTCATTTGTCAAATTCTTGTTCAAAATTTCCTGTTCCACCTTAAATGGTGCCTGAGGTGCCAGAATATGACTGCTACACCATTTAAGATGGAACAGGAAAATTCAAACAAGAGTCTGGCGAACTAGAAGCTGACCGATTTAGTGTTTGACAGTTTCATGTTGCAGACTAAACGTGTCAGGAAACCAGCTGGAGTGCTTATAAAAGCAAGTAGCAAAAGATTACACCATATAAAAATATAAATCATAGACAAAATTCAGACTTCAAGATGGCTGCTACTACTATCCTTGGCTATGTTTGTCCACTTCTATACATAACAATATGCCATAAACTATGAGAGACCACATAAGCAAGTCTATTTGACATTGTGTTACAAAATGGTGTAGTCTGAGGCAAAAATGTGTTGGTTTAGGCACGCGGTGCTGATCCTAATTAAAGGATATAACCTTTATATAGCCTTTTGGTTGGCTACATTACACAAGTGCACAACTAAAGAAACAAACTTTGGACACTAAACATGTCTTGGCTGGTTAACTAGCCTAAAAATGTTTACATTTATTCAGCTAACCACCAGAAGAGCTAAAGTTGCATATAAGCCTGTGGTAACTTGCATCTTAAGTGACTTTTGGCCTTCGGTTTGCAGTTTACCACCGATCTAACAAAATTTTTGGATTTTGCATTAAATGCTGAGATGTAAATGAAGTCAATCATTTTATATGACATTTTATGTAATAATTTTCTGTGAGGGAGCTTTCAGAAGTATTAAACACTTCAGACGTCTGGTTCCTATCACCACCACTTCTCTAGAATGGAGCGTTTCACATCAGACCACTCTGAATGACTTTGTACACATAATGATACATTAGTGGTAAAACTAATGGTAAAACATGGTAAAATAGTGGTAAATCTTTTATCTGAAGCATTTAAAGGCTTGGGGCACTTTGGATGTCGCGTTCCTATTACCACCACTATGAACAGCTCTGTCTGCAGGTTTTTCTAGAATGGCGCATTTCATATTAAACCACATCGAAGGACGTTGCTCACATCTTGATGGTTTAATTATGCAGACATTTTGAAAAATAGGTGGGATTTTCCTTTCAGTAACAGCATGAAAATCTCTTTAATGAAAAGGGGAAAGTGCAAAAAATCCATTATTATTAGTTCTAGTTTTAAACCTCACGTTTTCGAAAGTTTCCCTGATGTCCACTTGTAATGTTAGTGTGATTTGTCTGTACCAAAAACAGTTAGAATTCATTTTTAACATGACCATTTTCCCACCTGTCTTTATCCCGTAAACATACCGTTTTTGTTACTGTGCCTTTAAGACTGATATATGTAAATGACTTTTCTGATTGGCTGCCCTGTATTGTCCCTCATTCAGAAAGCAGTTCAGGCTGAAACACTCCTTATAACTTCAGTGTGAATGGGTGGAGCTGAGTTGCTGTAGGCTGAATAGGTGGATGTGTGTAAATACCTTGGATTTTTCATACGTCACAGAAACTTTAAAAAATTCAAAACAGGCTTTATTTATATGGATTATAAGGACTGAGAGGTAAAACTTTAGCAACACTTATATATGACATCAGTCTTTTATTTCAAATAAGGGAGGAAAGTGAAGGCTTCCACAATATGGGCCCTTTAAGATGTCAGTGTATTGTTCGGTGTCCTTTCATACATCCCTCTGTTTCTTCTTCTTCATCTCAGTCTGACTCCTCTTCTCCCTCTTTAACCTGTTCCTCTCTATCTTATCTCTTATTCTGCCTCCGCCTCTGTCCCATATCTCGCGCTCTCGATCTCCCTTATCTATCTCTCGCACTCTGCGGCGGCTCCGGTGTTGCGCAGGTTGCCATGGTGACGGCAGGGTTATTTTTGCTGCCGCTGGTACAGGAGTGGGCGCTGTCGGTGTTATTAAGGCTGGGAGACAGGCTGGTTGGGGCGAGGTGGACAGGCGGGGGCGGATCAGAGCCCACTCGCTTTGTCTGGAACAAAATGTCCTCCACACGGCCCTCTCCATGTCTGTCTCCCTCACTTCCTTTCTCGTTCACTCTCGGCCTGCCTCTCTCTCTCTCTCTCTGTGTCTCTTCCCTTTGTTTCCGCATGTTTTCTGGTTTGAGGTATGTGAGCTGAGGAGAGATGTAACAGATTGGGACACTGGGTAAAAACAGTGACTGGAGAAAGACCGGCATGACGTGTACCCTCATCGTCTGAGTTTGCCTCTTGCCACTTGGGATTATACACATATATACACAGTATGCTGACCTTTTTTTCCCGGCCTTTTTCTGTTTTGAATCCATGTGCAGTTTTAAAGGGGTGGACGGAGTGGCCAGTGCCTCTCCTGAAATCTGACTGGCCGCCCCAGATGCCACCCCAAAATTTTTGCCATGTCATTGTCTTCCACGTTGCTGTGGGGCAGGTGCACTTTTCTCACCTTTAAGAGGAGTGTAGTTTTGCTATTGGCGGAAATCGGTCTTGTCTGTCCCACTTTGTCTTAAAGGGGAGACTGGTTTTGCCAACAGCGATCTGTGGAACAACTTTGCAACCTCTCTCCTCGCCTGCCTCGCCTGGTAAAATTGTCTTGCCTCTGCCTCTGATGGTAGCATGTTCAAGAACCGCTGTTACATTTCAGTTTAGGGTATTAGTTCTTCAGCTGGGGCGGGCAGGGACGGCTGAGTAAAAGCAAGAAGCACTGAGTCAGTCAAGAGCTGTAGTAAGAGTAAGAGAAAAACGTGAGCTTAGGATTAGAGTGAGCTAAAAAAGGCTGCTTATGTACTGCATAGCTGTGGCCAACAACAGCTGGTTAATAAAGCACCAGAACTTGTGCAAAAGCTGTGTCTTTTTTAATCGCGGTAAACTCTTCAGTATGCTGACATTTAAAGATGCGTTTTTGCGTATCCGCCTTATTTTTCTCACTGGCTGAAATGTCCTGTTACGGAAAGGAAGTGATGTTCATTACTGTTTTACTGTTTAAAATTATCATTTTATGTTCTATTAAATTCAAGCCTGGATCATTTGCACTAGGCAAAGGTAGGCAGCCGCCTAGAGCCCCCATGAGCCAAGGGCCCCATGACAATGCAAATTAACAAATAATCACCTATTCCAAAATATGTACATCTTTGTAAAAAGCTGTTGATTTTCATGCTAATGTAGCTTTCTTAGGTACAAGTTATTAGATTAGATCATTAGATTTACAATGATTTTACTTGCACTTATTTACAAGATATTTTTTGCACTGTAGACAGTTGTGTCGCTAAATTAAATATGTGCATTCAGGGGGCCCCGTTCCTGTCTGTTGCCTAGGGCTTCAGAATCATTAAATCCACCCCTGCCCGGATCAACACGTTATTTATACCTGGGCACAAATGTTTGGTGGGTCCCAAACCCACTGATCTGGCTACCTTTTCTGGGTGGTCAGTGATTGCAGCACCACAATGACACCACACTAACTGTACTGTTGGGCACATCACCGCTGACAGTACAGGTTAACATAAACCCAACAGCCATTGCAACACTTCCTTATAAAGCATGCATCTGCTCCTCACACGCAACACATTTACCCCAATGAAGAAATCGTAATCATAAAACATAAAATTGTTCAGCTGAAATGTAAATAAAGACAGAAATAGCAGTCGAAAAACCCAGACTGTAAAGCGTACTGCCATGATGGACATTTATATCTTACATCTGATGACACTGGAGATCACTGCCGACACGGGCATTTCAACTTTTAAATATTTGGACCTTCAAATTAAAAGTACATTCACAGGGATTATCTCACTGCTCGAAAAGGTTAAGTGAGATAATGGTGGATAGTGTAACGATTGCTAAGCAGTGATTGGAGGACCAAATGAAGCTGTTATTTAGGAAAGATGTGGAGAGTGTCAGGATTATGATCAGCCACACCACAATGACAAAAGCACTCATTTTACATCAAACCATTTAGAATGACTTTTACA
>JAILXH010294259.1:11358-22416 GCA_023558415.1 Piaractus mesopotamicus | reverse complement strand
TGTGTGTGTGTGTGTGTGTGTGTGTGTGCGCACAGAGGGGTTCTACCTCAGAGACAAATACTATCCGAGCTCAGAGATGGGGAAATACCTCCCTGCCACACCAAGGAGCATTTCAGCGACAGACACTTGAGTTATTGCCTCGTCTCCGGCATGAAATCAGCCTCAAACATCCGTCCTTTCAGCATAACTTGATTCGACTGTAAAGGGACTTCCGACTTCATGTCCAGAGTAAATTTAAGTCAGAGTCTCTGATTAGTTTCTGTTATTGGTGGCACAGGATTCTTTGGGAGCTTTAATTGCTTCAGTATGAAGCAGACTCCCTCCTCGCGGTTAGTCTGACCTTTCAGATGTCCATGTGATAAAGTGTCCCTGAGCAATATAGCCCATACAGCAAGCCTGAATCCAGACAAACCTTCGCTCATTCCCCACACACGTTGGCAGACTTGTGAAAATCCAACATGAGCATTACACAGAAAATCAATTAAGATGATGAGTTCAAACCACACTCTCACTCAGATCAGTCTAACCAGGCTTATTTTGGTTTCGGTTTATGGAAATAGCACAGAAAAGCAGATGAAGAACATCATGCTCAGAAAGATGTCCTTCTTTTGAAACCTGAACCAGGCACTAGACTAAATACCACAGGCCACTCAAGACTCAGGTCTGGCAAATCATTCAGAGGCATGGACACTGGTGGCTATAAAAAGTCCATCATTTAAAAAATTAAAGGAATTCTCCATGGCCTTTACTGGAGGAACCTTATTCAGCACTGGAGATTTAGAAGTTAAGCTCAGAAGTTACACACTGTGATCCTACATCATTCATATTTTTAGGTATCAGTTCTGAGATTAACTATTGTGATTGATTGATGTTTATATCCATTTATAAGCATTTTAATTATTATTCTAACAAGCCATTTAGCCTGTAAGTACAGTTGCTTGTGAAAACAAGTTGAAGTAAGAATAGATTTCACTGCCAGTTAGGATTATCAAATGAAAATTCTATTTAATTAAAAAATAGGCTTTTCTGGTGTCTGCAAAAGCAGCTCATAATGCCATGAGTTATGTAATAGTGCGTCCAGAGACTTTTTTTTTTTAACTTCCCTGAATCTAGCAACAATTCAGAGAGCAGATGATGTGAGTGACTAACAACTAAGAGACACTGACTATGATAGCTACAGTATCAGATAGAAAAACTGATCAAATAGAAAAACATTCTCAGTGCACAATTAAAAAGGGCTTTTACCAGAGGAACTCTATCCAGCACTGGAGACACTCAGTGAATGTGGCCCTAGATCATCCATATATCTTTGCTGTCTGAAAAAAGAACAAAGTATTTCTATTTTTTCCCTAAATGTATTTTTTTACATTATTTGAGAACAGCAGCTGCTCTTTACATTGTGTGAAAACTTCATGATGAATGGGCCAAAATAAATGGAGCAGCAGAAAACAGAATACAATCTCTTTACATTAACGTACATCAAAAGTAAAGCCTGTTTTGTCTTCTCCTGTAAAGTTACCATTTTGGAGATCCTCATTTTTCTTTGGACAGCGATGATTTTCATTTTTTAGATGTTAAAACATACTTGTTTGCTCATTATTTGACAATTACATGGCTTTGACAGAGCTGTTATCGGTTTATGATTCTTGCATTATCCTTCTAAAAGACAAACAACAAATAATATACACTCTCAGTATCATCAGGAATCATCTAATGCAAATACTTTCTATTTCAAAACTAGGCTTTTGTCTACAAAACCAGCTCACATTGCCATGAGTTATCTCAACATGCATCAAGAGATTTCCAGAGACTAAATTCAGCTCTGGAGATGCATAATGAATGTGGTCCTGCGTCATTTATATATTCATAATATTCATTTTTGAGCTAACATGTTTGCTGATTACTCAATTATTATATAATTTTTATCCATTTATAAGCATTTTGCATTATTATTCTAACAAGCCATTTAACCCATGAGTAGTTTGTGAAAACAAATAGAAGTAAAAACAGATTTTACTGTCAGTACAGATTATCCAACGAAAATCCCTTTAAAACTTAAAACTAGGTTTTTCCAGTGTCTGCAAAAGCGGCTTATAATGTCAGGAGTTATCTAAACGTGCATCCTGATGTTTCTTTTTTCCAAGTTCTCTGAATCTAGAGATCTGAATTTACTTCTAGGAGCAGAGAGTGTAAGTGACTAATAATCCAGAGACATGCAACAAAATCTCACAATTAAATTATAGCTTTTAATAAATGAAATCTATTCAGCACTTGGAATTGAGAAGTTAAGCTGTGTGACTAGACGATTCATATATCATTTATTTTGAAGCTTTAATTTAACAAGCCAGCCTGTTAAGAGCCAGTTAATATTTACAATTTGAGAGTGATGCTCTTCCAGTACAACAGGTCTCCGTCTCTGATTCCTCTAGCACTTCTGTGTTTCATGTGTTAGGATAACAGATAACACATCTATGGTGAGAACACTGCTCTCCACATTGTAAAACTGAAGTCACTCATTATATTACACTTGATGCTAAGCGCATGAAAAGAAACAGTCTCCAGTGATTTATGACAAGCACTTAAAAATCAGGCATGATCTCAGTACTATTTCAGTGAAGGTAAATAAACACGCACACACACCTACACAGTTCACAAGTTTCTCAGGATGACACACGCTGGACATACACACTTAGGGAATGATAGAGGAGGAAGAAAAAAAGCTCTCAAACGGATTGTTCTCCTTCACATATTTGGATTGAACAAATTGTCCTTAAGTGCAGCAGTTTAAAAAAGCATTAAGTCCGCATTAACATAAACAGCTCAGACGAGTGAATAACAGCCCTGCTCTCCGTTTGGACATGTGGCCCAGTGTTTACCCAGAGATTTGCAATTACACCTTATTTACAAAGCGGCGACACACGCTGGCTAATATGAATCTGTCCCTGACACTGTGGCAAGGAGCAGATCCCCAAAAAGGAAGAAAGACAAAATCTGATCAGATTTAATGATCCAGATTCAGAGCATTCAGCCAACCATGAGGACACAGCAGTGCTTTACTGGACAAGGTTTTACTGGATCTCTACTGGATGGTTTAAGCAGGGCGTACCTTCAATTTGCTGCTCCAGTGAGCTCTAATCAACACAGAGAGAGGCAGTGTAGGGGCACTCGTTTAGACTCGAACAATATCTGAGAGAAGGAGAAGGAAAATGTGCAGCAAAACACGACTGCGTCAATCAATATAGAATGATTACGTATTGTGTTAAATGTACGTTGCATGGATCTGAAAGCAGCCTATTTAACGCCATTCAGTTTATTCACACTGACAAAAATGCAAACTTGAAATGTACAACAATGAGCTAATTCATGATGTAATTCAGCTTTGATGAAGATCTTTTTCCTACTAAATATTGAAAAGCAAAACAAAATAAACTGACTATTTTTAGGATTCATTTTTAGATCTTAAACTAACTTGTTTGACTGTTGTATGTTTTTTATCCATTTATCAGCATTTTGCATTATTCTTCTAACATGCCATTTAGTCTCTCAATACAGCTGTTTGTGAACATGAATCGATTTAAATGTCAGTAGGGATTATTCAATGAAAATCCTTTTTAATTCAAAATAAGGCCTTAACAGTGTCTGCAAAGCCAGTTCATAATGCCATGAGTTATCTAAAGGTGCATTCATAGATTTCTTAGAATTCTGTTAAAGTTCTCAGATCTCAGTAGAGAAAGAGAGTGGCTATCTGTGCACTAAAGGGACAAGTAGACCACACTAACTCTGGCCGGCCAAGAACCTTTTCCTTAGCAAAATACAGTCATATGCAAAGATTTAAAAACCCCTGTTTAACTGACATGTTTTGTTGATTTGTGAAATAAAAAAATAAGTTAACACATGCTGTACAGGGAAAAAACACCAAATTTGGCATTTTTCTGCAAATTTTAATGCACAATTTCTATTTATTTAAAAGTTTAAAAATAAAAAAAATTTATTATTATTATTATTATTATTATTAGAAACATAAACATTTAAACATAACTTTGCACAGCACAGATCTTAGGTTTTTATTTTTTTCTTAAATATATTAAATTAAGCAAATAATCAGTAATTTTGCATTAAAATATGCAGTGTGTTCTCTGTAGAGAGAATTTGTACTTATTTTCACTTTAAAAAATCTACAAAATGTCATTCGACCAGGGGTGCCCAAACTTTTGCATGTGATTGTACACACAACATGCTAATGGAAGATCAACTACACGAATGTGATCTTGCCAAAAGCCTTAAAAAAGTTTGATGTGGAAATATCTCTCAAAATCAGTAGCTGTCATATATATATATAATGCAAATAAGCTTCCAATAAAAAAGGTGTAATAAATGACAGTCAGTGTTTACACAACTGCAGGGTGCGTCTACTCCACATAGAGCAGAGATGGATTAATGCAGAGATCCGGCGGCTCTGGGCCTCGTTTGTCCTGTCACTGCTGGCTTGTCTTCCCCAGCTGCACACACTCAGGCCACAGTGGGAGAGAGTTAAAGGGGAGCTCTACCTCATGGCTCCTCTGGGAGAGCAGACAGGAATAATTGTCTCCAGACCCGGCCAGTGGTTCACACCTGCAAACAGAAACAGAAACACACACACCCACACACACTCACACAAACATAAAGCTCTGACATCTCCCAGTGCCAGCCCGGCCTTCTGCACCCGCTGAGCTTCTATCAGTACGCATAAGACTAAATGCTGGCTCCTTAATATTTGTGATGGGCATTTAAAATTCTTTTTAATGACAAACGTTAACTCAGGTTGGACAAAATACCCGAAGAGGTGAAGGAGTTTCCATATTCTTAGTTATTTCTTTAAGTTCCTCTGGATGTTCGTATTGAAAAAAGAAGGAAAGAAATTTTGCACCTGAGGAAGAGGCAGTAGTAAAAACAGATGACTTGGAGCATTTTCTAGCATGCTGGCTGCTCCTCAATTTCATTGTTTTTAACTTAATTTTTTATCATTTCAGGCAGCACATTAGTAAAGGTAGAGCTTATGTATAATAATGATTTCATTTTCCTAAAAACATTGCAAAAACCCTTTTGTTAACTCTATTTAAAAAATATGCTACTACAAACATGGGCTACTAAAATATTGCCATTTTCATTCCACAGTCATGACATTTTTGTATGTAAAACAAGTTAGTTCATCCAACAAGTTAGTGAACCCTAAACCTCAAATGACTAAACAATCCCCCAAAGATAGCTTCCCCCTCCATCTCAAAATTTGAGATCTTGTGGAAAATGAGAGGTGACCAGGTTACACATTTATCGAAGCAAACAGTGACAGTTTAGTGATTCTTTATGTGGGTGATTGAGTTAAAATGAGGGGTGACAGAGGTGCTGTGAATCTTCTTCTAGCCGCTAATCTACACCTATCACTCACATGCCTGAACCCTGAAGCCACGGCAGGCTGTGGAGAACCTAGCACAGAACAAGCAGAGACTACCCAGCACTACACGCACACTGCATAAACACACCCCAGACATGTCTGTGACAGCCCAGCAGCCTTCACCATTATCACAGCAGCAGGGGTCAGAGAAACCTGCCCAGCCTCCTACCTGCCCCAAAATTGCCCTCAAAAATGACCAATTACCTGAGTTAGGTGCTAGTGGCAGAAAAAAATAATAATAAAAAAAAAATAAATAAATACTATCTCAATAGATGGCAGTTACTTAATGCATCAATGACGGAGAAATGAAATGGCTGTAAAATTGTCACTTGTCGTATTTTTTCTTGTTGTGTCCACAGTCTAAGGGGTCCAGACAGGCAGTCATCAAATCTTCAAACTAGCCAGTAAATTAAAATCCATGAAAATCATCCGTCAGCAAAACAAAACCATTTGGTGTGGGATGCAGTATGGCTGTGGCCTGCCCATGATTTTAACCAGCTGGGACTGAGGAGAGAGGAGGCAGAACAAAAAACAAAAAGCAAAAACACACCCCATAATGTGCTTGGCTAAACTATTTATTTGGTCTTTCGTCTGATGCATATTATAACAATGTTTGATTACGCGGCCATGAAGAAGCATCTCTTTGTCCAATTAATGGCCTCGCAAATGAGGAAACATGCAAATTTTCCAATTAAATAATTTACTGTGGTGGAGGAGGATGGTGCGGGACGTTCAGCTGCGGGGGCTGCGGGGGCTGCGGCGGCAGGGTCCTTTTTAGGTTTTGTTAAGAGTTAAAGCCTTGAACAAAGACAGAAAGAGGTCAGTCCTCAGCGACACCTGAATGCTCTCCCTCTTTTCTCTTCCCCTTGATCCCTTGAGCCAGCCTGTCATTAGTCTTAATGATGGAAAATTGTCATGTTGATGTCTCTCTCTCCCATTCTGCCCCCCTCTCTCTCTCTCTTTCTCTCTCTCTCTCTCATATGCTCTCTTCCTCTCCTCTCCCTCTCTCTCTCTCTCTCTCTTTTGTATAAGTAGTAGGTGGAAGCTCCATTTATTACAAAGTTCTTTTTGCCTAAAAGCCAGGGGGACAGTGCATTTGTGGCATGAGGGAGAAAAAGGCACTGGATGCTCTTTCCATCACTGGGATAATTATCCCCACTGTGACCTTAATGATCCGGCCTGCTCGCCCCGCGCCTCCTGCACGCGCCCAGCCGCTCTGCTCCGGGCGCTCTCTCTCTCTCCAGCTCCTCTCCTCTCCTCTCTTCTCGCGACGCCCTGTGTCAGGGAATATGAAAACCCCTATAATGAAACCATTTTGGCTGATGGAAAAAAGGGCTACTAGAGCTGCACTTGCTACAAAGACGGCTCAATTATATGAGTAATTGTGATAATTTTCCTTCCATTCACGGCTCTTTCTGAAAGGGAAGGAAAAGGGGGGAAAAACAGAGAGATGCTGAAAGGGAAATTACATGGACAATGTGGAGTGTGAAAAATGTTACACACACACACATGCAAAAAAATAAATAAATAAAAATGACTGCAAGAAAAGTGTAAGACTATAAATAAATATGTTAATATAGGTGGGCCATCCACATATACAGCTTGAGCCTCGCAAAGTAGCAGAGGAGCAGATAAACACACAGAGATAGATAGATGAGATAGATGACCAGAGAGCAAATAACAGTATGATAAAAGTAGATGTGCAGCTGTCTGAAAATTAAACCTCTTTCTCCTTCCTATTGACAAAGCTGAGCTGCTGCAAAAGCACCCCAGTGGTTAGAGATCATTTGGAGCCCTGTGACAGGAAAAAGGATAATTACCTCTCCAAGAGAGGCAGGCGGACTGACGCGCCCTTAAGACGCTGCCGTGAATGCAGGGGCTTGATAGAAGGCAGAAGGAATAATTTTGTGCTTTGCTTTTTTCCTTTATTCTGCAGAACATGTTTTGTTGGGCAGAAGACAAGGCAGAGAGTGCCTGTGAGTGCATTAAACCCTAGGTGTTCGCAAATATAAGGTTCCACTGTCTATCAAGCGGTACCTAGAAAAAACTCTTAAATGCATTAAAATGTCTCTTCTATTCTCCAGGCAGACAGCAATGCCAGTGAGATATGCATTAGGGCTTCTGTTTCGCAGCAGGAGTCAGATTAAACATTTCCTCACAACACCAAGAATATGCCGGATTCCTCCCAGCAAAAAGGGACCCAGCCTATAATTTTAATCTATCTCAGAAAAAGAAGAAATTCATTCACATTCGTAATCACTCATACCAATTTTCAGCATCTTATATTTTATATTTTTCACACTTCTTTTTGCGCATAGCGTACATGACATCAGGTATTGCGTATATATCCAAATATTTACACTGCAAAGAAATTCATGCTTATAGTTAATGAATTTAGCTAACGGTCTGCTGAATTTACCCAATGTATTTATGAATCTTTGGCCTGGTGACAAAATAGCACAGAGAAATAACTTAATATAAATCTCCTCTCTAATTGAATATGGTATGACATCATGCAATAGGATGCTAGGCATATAATTTAGAGTCGTACATATGTGTCATCATTAATCTGAATAAACACTTACTTTTTGACAACAGAAATACATCAACACCCTGTGAATCTATTGTTGTTATACAACAATTATGAATCTCCATTTATAAGTTTCCAAAAGCCTTAACTACCTTCGCACCTTAATTCATAGGAAGTAAAAGGTAGTTTCAAATTCCTAAAACAGTATCTCTCTTTTCCTTTTTATTCTTCCCTCCTCCTTGTGCTCTTTCTTCCCCTCCATCCTTAAACTGTTCCCACATGTATGAGGTCTGACCCCCCCAGAGCGGGGGTCCACAGCAATCTGGGTAAATCTCTCCAGGCTGAGACAGCCATATCACAGCCTGGCAGCTCAAATACTCAGATCGGACTCAGATGATGGCTCGCTGTCGGCCACCGTGTCATCAGCCACGTCCCTCAGACACATCTCTTCTGCCCCATTGGGCAGACGCCCTAAGGGCCCCTAACTGGGCGTGATTGGGTACCCTGTCCCAAAGAAAGAGAGAGGCACAAAACCAGGTTCTCAATAGGAGGAGGCTCATACCTGTACCTCATACCTCTGCAAACAGACCTGCTGTGATTTTCCAAAACAACCCTGCAACAGAAATGGCTATCTGGTTGTAAGGTCATCTAATGGCACCAGACACAGAGCTGGATGTGCCACAAAAGATGTGACACCAGAGTCTGAGAAAGAATCAAGGCAGAGAAATATAAACCTCAGACAAAAATCAGTCGCTAACTAACAGCATCAGTGAATAGTCTGACAGACTGATGATAACTCTCTGCACTGTTGCCAGGTTTGATTGACCGTTTCCAGCCCAATCATAGCCTCGGTTCCACCCAATCCAGCAATCCACCAATAGCCAGCCCAAATTGATTCCACTAGAAAACCAAAATGCACTACCTGAAACTCAACCAAAGCGCCATCAAATTCCCAGAGATTATATAACAATCCCAACTCACAGGGCTCACCAAAAAGAGCTGTGGGAGTAACTGATGAGGACCAGAGATAATCCTCTAAACTCCATAAAACACATGACAGTGGCCCATGAGAAACAAAGCCAGGGTCTGACATCACCACTTACATCATGCTCCATGTTGGTAAAAGACTCAAATTTTATCAGCCCACACAAGATCTTTTCCACTACCACACATCGTAACAAATAAGCCCTGTGGGGTGGGAAACATCCTAATCTGCGTAAATGATCAGGAGCAGAAACAGAACATGTGCACAAAGACTATTTGTAATTCCTACAAATATTTTATGAGAACATGCTTGAATTTCAGCAGTTTCAGCACATATTTATTCTTCATCATGGATTTCATATTTGTTTTAATGTCATTAAAAAATATGAAAGCCATGGTGGAGTGTTTACCTATTCATGCCCATTTCTGAAATGTTACATTTCCTTTGGTCCATATGTTCTCTGAGCTTGCCTGAGCACATATTTTAAGGTTTTGTTTTTTTTTTTCATCAAGCAAACCATACAGCTAAAAAGTATGTTTTTAGCATATAATTTATCACATTGTATTTATTCTGTAGCATCTTTCCCATATACTTTTCTTTCAGCTTAAGTGATTTAATTTAGTTTTTTATTTGTGCTATCAGATGCTTTTTGTATAAGGAAGAATCGATTTGATTAGTACATTTACACTGAATAATATAATAGTACATCAATTGTTAATAGAAGTAAGGCTAATTGACTTAATTATTTATAAATTATTGAATCACTTTAGACCAATCATAAGCCCTGTGGCATTTTTCCTTATACTAAATGTAATTGTTGAAAATGAATGGGTTAATATGTGTTGATTCTGCTGACGTTAGTACATGATGTTAGTGTTGATAGACCTCTGTCTCATGGGCCACTGTCATGTGTTTTATGGGGTTTAGAGGATTATCTTTAGTCATTATCAATACTGCCATGCGTATCATTACAGTGGGACTCCACAAGCCTCCGCGAACAAATGTAACAAACAAAGCTAGATGCTAACCTCATCATCATGCTACTAGCTCAGCAAAAACCACTCAGCAGCTATGGGTCATTCCTATTTAGCACAGATATGTGAGAAGTTCTTTTTGTACTCAGTATTGCAGCGTTATTCTCAAGGCCAAATATAACAAAGCCTTTTAAACAACTGAATGTTTTGAATACACACTGAATGGCACTTCAATTTGTGTAATAATATAATACATAGGTACAACACGACCTCTTAACAAGTGGTTTATGGTGGATTTAGCACGAGGATAATGGATTTAGCAGTAGTGTACCAGTCATGCACTTCATAAGAGGGCTTACGAATGCAATCACAAATGGTGTCTGCACAAGTCTTGGAAATGCCAGTGCATGCACAGAGAGAGAGACAGCACAGAATCAATCCCTTGAACCCTACATGTATTATTTAGTTATTAAGCTTAAGACTTATCATTCAGTAACTATTACAAGTTATACACTAACTACTATGAATTTTTCAGTAACTACTGAGTTACTTTGTAACCACTATCGATTGTTCATTAACTTCTATAAGTTATTCATTAACTACTATGAATTATTCATTAACTACTATGAGCTATTCATTAACTACTGTGTGTAATTCATTGATCACTATGAGTTAATCATTAACCACTATGAATTTCTAAGTAGCTATTATGATTTACTCAGTAACTTTTTATTTGGTAATTACTATGAATTGCTCATTAACTACTGAGTTATTCATTAACTACTATAAATTACTGTGTAATTACTATTAACTATTCATTAACTACTATGAGTTATTCATTAACCACTATGAATCGCTCAGTAACTACTATGAATTATTTAGTAAATACTATGAATTGCTCATTAACTACAGTTATTTATTAACTATTATGAATTACTGTGTAACTACTATGAGTTATTCCTTAACTACTATGAATTATTCAGTAACTACTATGAATTGCTCATTAACTACAGAGTTATTCATTAACCACTATGAATTACTCAGTAACTACTATGAATTATCCTGTAACCACCATGAATTATCCATTAACCACTATGAGTAATTCATTAACTACTATGAGTTATTCAGTAACTATTAT
>JAILXH010294174.1:1651-12594 GCA_023558415.1 Piaractus mesopotamicus | reverse complement strand
TTTTTTTTTTTGCAGAGACCATCCATTTTTGCCACACTTTTTTCATTACTTGACATCAAAACAGATTGTAGGACAAAACTGTATTGATACAGAATGTAAATCAAATGTAAGTGTAATTTATTTTGCAACTAACTGTGAGATCAGTTATATGAAGTGTTGTGCAAAACTCATTGACCACCCTTGATTCATTTGATTTCAAGTAACAACTTCCAGTAAGTACAATTTATTAATTAATTTTGAGTGACGGGGAAAAAAAGCAGGAAAAAATTTACAGAAAATTACACAGAAACTTCAGCAATTAAATATCAGATTTTAATTGTACAGAAACTTTTAGTGTGCTTAGTCTTTGCTTTCATCACAGCTAGTTTCTGGCTTTTGCACAGTAAAACAGAACAACAGTAAACCTCTATGGTAAGCAAATTACTTTAAACAAATTTTGTGTGTATTTGATTTGTCAGATTGTTATGCAGCATCTAAACCACAAAGGCTCTCTCTTTCTGTTTCTCTTTCTCTCCCTCTCTCTTTCTCTCTTTTTCTCTGTTCTCTCACAGTCCCTCTTGCTACTTGCTCTTTCTTCCTTCTTTCTTCTCTCTCTCCCTCTCTCTATAGTGTAGTGATTGATGTGAAACGGGCTGGGCAGCTCTGCTGAGTGGCAGTTTAGTGTCTGGCTGGCGGTGTGCTCTCTCTGTGACCGTGTGTGGGCTGTGGGAGTTGATTTGGGGAAACATGCACAGCATTGTTTATTGTTTAGACTCATCTGAGAAAAGGAGAGGGGAGATGGGGGCTGGCAGTGACAGAGACTTCAACACTACTTCAGAAATCACATGATTACAGCCCCTCCAGCACACCTACTTTCATATCTCTGCTACATCTTGATTGGCTAAGTGCCGTTGTTTTGGCGAGATTTTGTCTGGGGAAATTATCACACAAACATGAGAGGTTTGTGGTAATTGACCCAGCTGTAGCCCCATCCCTTCCTTAAGTGCTTTTGCCTGCTAGGTCAAGCACTTGATGAAATACATCGTCCTTATGGAGCAAATTGTGCTTTAAGATTTCCTTAACCCTCTCAGGTCCCCTGTGGGCGTATGTACACCTTTTGTTTTTGTCTTGTCTTGTCTTGTTTAGCATAGTATATATGTCACTGTAGACCTGAAGACACTACGTTTTTTCACTGAGCTGCCCACATACAGATGAAATGATGAATAAAGAAGTCTGAACAAGCAGAGAAATTCTGTTGGAATTGTGAATTCCAAACTTTCAGTCAGTTTCTCACTGGAGTTCAGAAGAAGTTTATTATGATTTGAATGTAAAATGGAAAGTTATGCTTGTGTGCAGTTTTGTTCGGCAGAAAGAAAAAAACATTAATTACTTTCATGTAGGGCTGAAAGATTGATCATTTTTACATCGAAATCACAGTTTAAAAGAGCTTTTCAAATCACAAGAGCTCCAATTTTAATTATAACCTACAATTTTCAAAGTTAATGTAGTCTTGACAACTTTTAAGTGGGGAGTTTTAACTTAATAGCACAGAGCTTCTGATCTGGCCGTTTGGAACACTCGGCGTTCAAGCCTTAAGTCCAAACAATGGGTGCGCTGGTCGTCTTGGTAAAAAAGAAAGCCTGGAGCTTAATGTATAGAAAAGAATTGCATTAAATTACAATTCTGAAGTGCAAACCCAGACCTGTTGATACAGAATGTAAATCAAATGTAACTAATTCATGTGATTCAGTCACTAAAACTTGCTGTATAATTTTGAATTCACATGCAGTTAATTATGTATTGTAAAACAAATGTGTAGCAGAATGGCAATAATAACTCTAGACTAAGGGAAAGTATGAAATCAGTACGTCTGTGCATGATTGAACATGTTTTTGGCTCCCAAAAGATGCTACTGGTTGAGAGCGTTGAATCCTCCATGGCTTGAAGTCAGTGGAGCACTTTTGGCACTGTTGTTGTGCTCTCATTGTGTGGGAAGAATGGCTTAGTTTCTTTTTCTCTATCGATAAAGGAAAGGTTATTTTGAGTTGTGTGAGCAGCAGCTGGAAGAGATGTGCTGAATGGCTACACGTGTCAGGAGAATAGCACTTGTTGGCCCTTACCCTTTCAGGTTAGCACCTATGGGAGTCTTAAAGCACGCTTGGGAATTGCCTACAACCTCTTCAGAGAGAACAGTGTATATGGTAGGTCAGTTATACAGTCTTTATGGCAAATGAAGATTTTCCAGATATTGGAATATTACAATTGTGATCTTTAGATGTGAGTCAAAAGCGACTGACAAGACAAAGTAACAAGGACAAGTAATGTACACTAAGATTACAGTGCTGTTCATGACAGTTCAGCCTGCTGTCAACGACATTGAAACTTATAATTTCGAGCCGTTTAAAAAGTGACAGTCATCCCAACACCAGGCTAACTAATCTATCAAAGGAGTGGACAGTTGAGTATATGGAGCAGGCAAACAATATCAAACAACCAGATACAGATCACAGGAAAGCAGTAGTGCCTGGGACAACTGTTCTGTGTCTTAGAGAACAATAATCTGTAAACCTTACTAAATAAACCTGAATGTGACTACTCACACACACACATTTTCTAAACCACTTATCCTTCTGGGTTATGGGGGGGTGGGGGCTGCTGGAGCCTATCCCAGTTGTCGTTGGGCGGAAGGCAGGATACACCCTGGACAGGTCACCAGTCCATCACAGGGTAGACAGACACACATATACATTTATTTAGCATGTCCAATTGGCCTAACTGCATGTCTTTGGACTGTGGGAGGAAACCAGAGTACCTAGAAGAAACTTGCAACATGCAGGTTTGCAACATGCAAACTCCACACAGAAAGGACCCTGGTCGCCCAGCCGGGGAACTGAACCTAGGCCCTTCTTGCTGTGATGCATATAACATCACACATGTTGGTAAAACCACAGAAATACAAGGCAATATATTAGAATACATTTTGAAATAACACAATCACAGATGATCAGTGGGAAAGTTTCAGTGTTTTAGGACATGGACCCATATTCATATGATTTTCTTGGTGTGACCTCAGTGGTTTCAGGGTTTTGAAACGGTAATCTTAGCAGATCATGCCCATCATAGCGAACTGTTTGACCTGCCTCATGACTAAATGCAGTTTCTCATGCACTCTAAATTGAGAGAGTCATTGAAGCAACGTGGCCAACCAGATCTCCACATCCAGTAGTTGCTCTTTTAAAGGTTTGGAGTGAGAACTGTTTCTTTGCAGGTTGTCGAAATTTCAACCTTTAATCTTTTAATCAATTGGTGTATATATAAGATAATGAGATATTATAAACAAAAAAGGCTGCTGGTGTTCTCTAAACAATGGACTGACCACCCCAGAGCCCAGCCTTTAACGTCATGCTATGTGTTCAGGGGAAACGGATTAGTCAGTTGAATGAACATTAAGGTGATAGGTTAATCTATTGTAGCCATCATTGTTAGTTGCAGCTCTTGTCCAGTGTCCTGAAACTTTTATGATTAAGCCACGTTATGTTTGGCCCCAGTGGAATATTTGTGCCCCAAGGCGTCCAATGGGTGGGGTGATGCTTGGCCCAAGGGCAGCTCTCCCCCTACTCATGTTCTCCTAATCCCTTCTCACCTTCTCCTCCAGGCCCTGGGGCCTCAGTGCCTGCCTCGCTGCTGCCCCAGGCGAGGAGAGTTCATTAGGACAGCGCAGGCTGTGATCACCTCCCTCTGAGGTATAAATTAAGCAGGTCTGCCTCTCTGATCCGCCTTAGAATGACCCTCAGCGGGACTACCCCACAACTCACCGTTATTAACATTCTCTCATCCCACATCATCATCCACACCATTAAGGCAAATTTCCAACGTTACGCCATCAGGGAGGTTTACAGGTGGTTTTGGTAGCACTTTATGTGCCTCTTTCTCTCTCTCTAAACTCTCTCTCTCTCTCTCCCTCCCTCTATAACTCCTGCGTGGCATGACGTAGCTGCTGCAGCAGTCATTTCATTGCGCCTCCCTCCTGCTGTGCTTGTTTCTATTAGAGTGCTAGAATTAGAGCTGCAAGTATGCAGTGGCGCTCTTAACGGAAAGCAAAGGAAAACAGTTTCAGCTTTGTAATTGCCTTGCTTGACATTTCGCTGTGTATTGGTCTCAGGAGATTAACAAATCTCTGTCAGTCCTAGTCTCTCTCCATCTCTTTTCATCTTCACTCTCTCATTTGAGAACATAGTGGTAAACCTCAGAGATATGTACAAGTTGAGTCTCATGTCTCTGAGTCTCTGAGTTGCAAGTCTGAGTCAAGTTTCTGCGTAGCAAGTCTGAGTCAGGTCTCTGGGTTGATTCTCTGAGTCAAGTCTCTGAGTTGCAAGTCTGAGTCAAATCTCTTGGTCGAGTCTCTTAGTTGTGAGTCTGGGTCAAGTCTCTGAGTTGCGAGACTTAATTGAGCCTCTTAGTTGCGAGTTTGAGTCGAGCCTCTTGGTTGCGAGTCTGGGTCGAGTCTCTGAGTTGCGAGTCTGGGTCGAGTCTCTGAGTTGCGAGTCTGGGTCGAGTCTCTGAGTTGCAAGTCTGAGTCAAGTCCCAACTCTCTTAGGTGCAAAACTGAGTCAAGTCTCTAGGGTTCAAGTTCGATTCGTGTCTTGAGTCTCTGAAGTGTGAGTCAGAGTTGAATCTCAAGTCTCTCAGGCTGTTGTCGTGACTACTCAGGGGAGGTTTTCCCATAACCAGGCCACACTAAGTTCAACTTGTCTTCCGCTCTGAGATATACTACATTTCACACTTTCCTGTTTCAAAGGTCTTTTGGATTGCAGCAGTGAATACAGTTGCCAGGGTAATAATGTACATTTACTACAGTACCCATAATGCTATGCCCTCAAACATCAACACTGTGCATGACTATAGTAAATCTGAAAGGTGAAATCACATATGTAAGGTTAGTTATTCCTTTCTAGCATTTTGATTGTAGGTCCTGAAGCGGTCACTTTTGTTTATGCTTTTTTTTTTTTCTTTGTCAATATTAAGTAAATATTAAGAGTTTGAGTCATAAGTCAGTTACACATGGTAGTTTTGGTTAAGCGAGTCAGTTAAACCTAAACCCAAGAGCAGATTGCATAGTTTAGAATTGTTGAACACAGTCAAATATGATATGTTAGCACCAGCAGGCAAATGGCGTATCCCGTAGTCCCATGTGAGAGCAGTGATGGCACTGGCAGGAGTTTTACATCCATCATAGGGAGAAAGCCAAATAGGCTGCTGTTTGTTAACTTCTATTTTCAAATTAAATCAGCGTGCGTGCGTGTCTGCATTTTCATGCTGGCAGAGGCGAGCGCAAGCTTTGGCCAGGGAAGGAAACTAATGAACGGGAATGGACAGAATGGCAATGTGATGGAGTGAGAGAGAGACGGGGGAGTGAAACAGAGACAGAAAGCTGTTTAAATAAGTCTGGGAGATAGATACCCCCACCAGTGAATCAGCCTCGCTGTGGTCAGTGCTAAGCGTGCTCGATTTGCTCAAACAATAAAATCTTCGCTGGTATCTCCTTTATGCAAGCCCCCCTATTAGCATCTCCGGAGTTTGCGTTCAAATTGGCCTGAGATGGGAGAGCTCATTAATGCAATACAGCCGTACACTGAGACAAATTACAGCTGCAGCACACTGATTGCCTGGAGTGGGAGGAGGTTTGTGTGAGTATGTGTATGCCCACGTGCATCATATTGCATATGCAATTGCACTGTTGCATTGAATCGCATTATTTTGGCTGTTTGGTTATTAAATAATTCCTCTTTAGACTAATAGTGTTAACAGTGTTTCATAACACTTTGCCTGTGTCATCTGTTCTTACCGCCAGAGGGCAGTTTGCCACTCGGGTCAAGATTTTAATAGATATAATGCCATACAGCAATGGGAGGACATAGAGAAGTGCGGATATGCACAAGAATGTAAGAACGCTATTGTTTCTGTTGTAAGAAAACCTTGGGGAAGAAATGACAAATGTTACATTTCGGCATAGGGGAACATTATAATGTCCATGTAATGCACACTTTAAGCCTTAATAAGCCAGTAGATGGTAAACTCCATGCTCATTACTCCATTAAACAGTAACTGGGGTGAATTAAATAGTTTCCAGAGCACATTTAATTGTGTATTGCGCATCATATTTTTGCACATTTTCTGCCTTTATTAAGCTTTATCGAGACAATAGCTGGTAACAAACTTGTTAAATCAATGAATACCAATTAACTGGTTGCCCATTACTACGTTAAAGAGTAACTACACCCTAAGACCTTTTTTTTTTTTTTCAGTAACAGCTGAAATGCACCACTCTGTACTAATAAAATATACCTTGCTTGAAATGTGAACACATCTTTCCAAACTGTAAAAAAAAATTTCATCGTGGTCAGTTCCGCCTTTGCTGTGCCCCTCTGGTTCAATTCTGCTATAGGCACGAGTGGCGTGTCTTTGTACCAAAGTACCATGACATGTCACAGTATGCAAATCAGTCAAGACATTACCGCCCCCTGATGACGCCCTACTTGTGCTGCACTCATAAATATGAAAGCATAGGAGCCTAGGGCGAGGAGAAAACCACACTCACGTCCTGAACTAATTGCCCCCCCAGCACCACCTCACAAGGCTGCGATATGCCAGATATCTGTACCAACTGTAAATAACTCAGTTAATCAGTTTAGTTTGTAATAAAGTTGTTATGATTAGCACATTTATTGATAATGTTCAGCGTATGACTAGGTAACCTGAAGGACCAATTAAGTGAGGATTCTTGCTGCCGACGTTGCGTCCGATTCACGTTTCCCTTCACAAATCGAACTCTCAGGCGCGCGACTCACTGAACAGAAATCAACGGCAAGCAACACTGGAACTACGGAAAGTGAAACAGTTCAGGAAAGGTTAACGTTAAATGGTCATTGTTGCTGACTGTGTCAATCTCTCGTCCGTACAGCCTTTCTCGAACTTTTTTTTTGCTTTCTATAGTTCCAGTGTTGTTTGCTGTTGATTTCTGTTCGGTGAGCGCACGCCTGAGGTTTTGATTTATGAAGGGAAACGATTTGAGTGGGAACTGAATCAGATGTCACACCGGTAAGTGCCATGAACTTACCGGTGTAAGTACAGTAAGGATTTAGGGCCACTGCAGCAAACCCTGGCTGGCCGGTGATGCAGTCGCGACCTTGATGTTAAAGTGAATGAAACTTAGACAATGTTCAAAGAAATCCACTTTATTCATTCGTAATTCATCTAAGAAATCAGGACTCTGCTTATATCGAGTACGGGCCTGCTAAATAGATAATTAGAAGCTACGATAACTGTCATGGTTTTAGGGAATGTTCTACCGTTCGGACGTCTCTCCTACTCGCCGTTTAATCATTTTCTGGCACAATGTTAACTCTTCGGTGGCATGAGTCAGTGGCTCATACTGTTAAGGCTCAAGACACAGTGCCTGATCAGAAACACCTTCCCTCGTCAAAGATGGGGATGGTAGTGTAGAAAAATCGTCAACCTCGTAAGTTGCAAAAGTGCTATTTGATTCTGTTACCATTTGATGGCAGCCCATCTGATTTCCCTCGCAGCCCCACCTCCAAACCTGAACATTACTGCAGTGCCCCTCCCATTCTTGAGCATTTTTTTCAAAGTTGAGCCGGGGTGGAGTTAGCTGAAAATAGTGAGGTGTTGTTACTCTTTAAGGAGTGACTAGGGTAATTTAAGCAGTTGTAATGCTCTTATGAAGATTTTAAATTTCAGTAGCGCATCTTGTAGCTATTATAATTAACTAATCATGAACTAATCTGGAGACAAGAGTTGCTTATCATTAATGACTTTAGAATAGACATGTAAGCTATTACTTCACAATGGAATAATGAGCTTCCACGTAATAATTAATAGATCATGTAGTACCCAGGAATTTAATCAGTATTTGTTTGTAACTGAAACATGAGAGCTTCTTATACCAAAGACAAGAATAGAAACCACACAGACTACACACAGGTATAAACACTAATGATAAGGCGGGACTACATGAAAGAAGATGGGAGAGGGTTTGGATTTGGCTGCAAAAACAACTTTTGTAATGCTAATACATTAATTAATGATGAATAACTCTAAATACCTCATTGTTGGGTCAGTTATGGCATAACAGCTTATAAAACTCTTATAAACTATTTCTAACAATAATTATTATTTGTAGTCATTCTTTGTAGACCATAACATACACGATACATGATAGACATGTAAATATATGAAATATATGTAAATAATATTGGCATATCTGTTGTTTTATGTATGTATGTATATATGTGTGTGTGTGCGTGTGTGTGTATGTGTATGTATATATATATATATATATGTATGTGTGTGTGTGTATACATATATATATATATTTTTATATATATATAAAATGTGTTTGTGTGTGTGTGTGTGTGTGTGTGTGTGTGTGTGTGTGTGTGTGTGTGTGTGATATTAGTATGTCTGGTTTAGTCCCTATATTGTTTAGTCCCTATATTGAAGTGTTACCAAATGGTACCAAAAGGGCAGCAGGCATTTTCAATAAATAAAAAAAGACAATATGCTAGTGGCAGTCTATTTTTTTCTTTTCTCCTCTGTGACACGTGACAGATCGTACTTGTTACTCACATGGTGTTACTTTAGACCTCCTTGACCTCTCATGCAGCTATACTGAACAACTTCTGGCTGTCCCCAATTTCCACTTGCATGTGCAGTACCTTTTTCATTACAGTACCTCCACCCTACCTCAACACATGATTAGAATAAGCAGCACTTCTTTTGGGCTTTGGTAGCTTTTCATTTATATTTTGGCTGCAGTGGCCACTTTATTCCACTTCATCTCCCTCCTGGCTGAGGATCTGTCCCTTATTGTGAATAGATTGTGACATCAGAAGCATCTCGCAGCAGGTGGACAGCTGTTTTACTTCAGAGCGCATCAGTATTCCAGAACTTGAAGCAGCTCACCTGGCACTGCAGCACGTCCTCACGTGGTCACTATGTTCTTGTTAGGGCAAACAACATGTTAAGAATGTTTTACATCAACCCTCAGTATTGGCTTTGCAGCAAATAATGGCTCTCTTTAACCTTCACAACTGTGGGGACGATATTTCAGTAAGATGAGCTTAAGCTTGAGCTGAAGAGGTCACACGACATTAACAATTATAGTAATTATAAAGAGCAAATCTTTTGTCAATAGCTAAAATGTGAGTTTGAGCTTGTTTCCATAAAATGATCAAGCTGTTTTGTTTGATCTTGTTCAGCAGCAGAAGTCAGTTGCCACGTCAGTACGACAAATGGCAGTGTTCTCCTTTTACCTGCGAGTCAGGGGTGGAAAAAAAAAATAAAGCCATTTACACAATTTTTAATACAGTTAATACAATTTTTGGACCTACATCAGAAGGAGCTCATGAATGTACATGTTTGTGGTAGCATCTATTAAAATGACAGGAGAAATAGTTTTCAAACGATTTTGCTTACTTGGTATTATATTATCTAGTGCGTGAATTTTTTCATTAAAGATTTTCATTAAAAAAAATTTTTTTTAAAGCATAGAAACTAAAAAAAAAAAAACAGAAAGCAAGTCTGATCTGCATTGGTTGGGGGAACAGGGGCAGCGATACAATCGATAATCGCGATTTTCAACTACAAAATATTCTGCTAATTATATTTTTTATATCGCCCATGCCTGCTCAGCATCTTAGTATTACTGTATCATTACATTAAAACTCAAACACAGACCACAAATCCATAGTAGGTGTGGCTTAAACATTTTAAAAAGCAGACATTCTGAAGTCTTCAAGATAAGCAGACAAGACGAATAGCGTCCTCAGTAACGCTACCAGCCTAGTCGCATCCTAATGTGATAAATTCACTAAATGAGGATGAAAGTTTTATTCCATTAAATATATACAAATAAAGTGCAAATTAAGCTTGACGTTTATGAACACTTTACAGCATGGTGCTCCTCTTCCAGTATGTGCCTTTAGATGGCTGCAGTAGCCATTCTCTGCTTCATTAGATTAGACAGATAAGAAACTGACCAAAACGTAAGACGCAGCCTCTACACTGCCCTCTGGTGGAGTATATAAGTTCTTATAAAAAAGTTAAATATAACATTTATTTAAATATAAATTTATATATTTTTTGAACATTTTTATTACATTTTAATAATGATCAGTACTGATTGCTATGGAAATATGTATTGTGATGAGATTTTTGTCCATCTTGCCCAGGACATCTATTCCATGTCATGTTCTGACTTACTATATTAACATCTTCGGCTGTGCAAGCAGGTAAAGTCCTCATAATTTGCAGAAATGCAGTCACAGCTGTAACTGGTGTTTGTAATAATTGAGAATTCCACCCACTCTGTAGGTGAGTAGCACCCTGTTGCTGCTAATTGCTAAGTTTTGGGTGTATTATGGTTTAAATCAGCTTCCATCCCTTCCATCCTCTCCTCCTCTCTGCTGAGAGAGAGTACAGACTTGCCAGCCTCAGCCACTCTGCCATCCCATCTTGGTGGGATTATCACACCTTTAATGGCTTAAATCCGCTTTTGTTCAGCGAAGAGGAGAGGAGGGAGGGAGAGAAAGGCCGAGCCGAATGAGAGAGAGAGGGAGAGGAGTGCAGGGCTTCCTATGGCTAATCCTCACGATCCAGCCCCCGCTGGCAAACATGCGGGACGGGAACAATGGGCCGAGGCGTCGGAGAGATGGAGGGATGGGATTAGAAGACGAGAGCCACACGCGTAACCTTTGCGTCAAAGCAGGGGCGGGACTCCAAGCTGAGATGGAAAGATTATTTATCTCTGTGTTCAGTAATTAGGCCTCTTCCTAGAGAAAGACTGTGTTTACTTTGATCAAACACCATTCTTCACAGCTGAATACGTTCCCTGCTGATGCAGAGCATTTCTGCTTGGTATGTTAGGTGAATTGGTCTGTTATTCG
>JAILXH010294125.1:3768-21518 GCA_023558415.1 Piaractus mesopotamicus | reverse complement strand
ACAGCTGGGATAGGCTCCAGCACCCCACCGCGACCCAGTAGGATAAGCGGTTTAGATGATGTGTGTGTGTGTGAATGGATTCAACTGCTTTGCCAACACTTCACTTGCATTCAGCAGTAGTGTCAATGCTATCACAATAAAAGTGCCATGTAATTCTACTGTTAAATTTAAGTTTGCATGATTTAATTAAACATTACAATAGTTAGTAAACACTATGTATTTACATTGCTATCACTAGCAATCGTAGTAATAACAAACTATTATTATTATTATTATTATTATTAGTGATAGTAGTTGTATTATTAATAGTAGTGGTCATATTCGTTGTTGTTTGTGGTGACATAGGAATTGCTAATAATCACTGACTAAGATGCACCTAAATATATTATCCAGTTAAAATCTATACAAAAAAAATTACGAGACAATTTCCTTGA
This sequence comes from Piaractus mesopotamicus, assembly GCA_023558415.1. Lineage (NCBI taxonomy): Eukaryota > Metazoa > Chordata > Actinopteri > Characiformes > Serrasalmidae > Piaractus > Piaractus mesopotamicus. Next base: position 21,084 of record JAILXH010294125.1, on the reverse strand, counting down.
AGAACCTCGAAGACGACCACCTGGCTAGTGACCTCCAGGTAATTTGAGTTTGAGACCTCCGGTCTAAACCATATCTAATAAATTAACAAACAGTAACTGAATGCAAAAGAAATAGTTCAAATGATGATAATGGGGCAATGATAAGGGACAATGAGTGAAATGTGTGAAGAGTTTAAAAGTCACTTTGTTCAATCTTACACTACTATTAATATCAATCACATATGAACAGAAATATCCTACAAGCTTTACAGAATTAACAGCTAGCACTGGCATCTAAATGAACCCGTTTTGACGGAAGGACATCTACCAATCTGGGACGTGATGCTAACTACTCAACCTTTCATAACGTTTTTGGCAGTAAGTGGAAAAGCAATATCACACATTAGAATCTGAATTGAGGCGCTTTCTCGCCAAGTAGTCCGTTTGCCTTTTCTGACTCAAAATGACACTTTTGTTTTCTTTCTCTTTAGTCTATTCAGGTTTCTCACTGCACAGTTTAAACAGACTAGTTTCTGACTAGTGGCCAGAAAAAACATCTCTGGTGGTTTCGATCTGCGCTGGAGTGTGAAAGCTGTGTTCCCAACTGCTAAAATGATCTGTGCCAAGGTAGTAAATTCACGCTAAATGTGAAAGCGCCCTAAAGCTACAAAGAAACCAACATCAGAGAGAATGTCTAGCAGTGTGTGTTCACCTTTGCCCATGCGGCGTCCGTGGCTTTTCATAATCCCCGGGGTAGTACGATCCTGGGTATCCATTTGCAGGTATGTGTTGGTAGTAGCGACTGTGACCTCCGTTGGGCAGGCTGGACACGTTAGCATTGTTGAGGTTGATGTTGGTGGACTTGGGAGACTTGCCGTAGGAATTGTGGTGATGATGGTGGTGGTGGTGATGATGGTTATGGTGCGCCATGGCTTTAGCACGGCCCAGCCGGCCCACGGGCTGTTCCATGTGGGCGTAATGTGGGGGTGGATGAACCTGTAGGGGGCGCTGGGTGGCATTAGTCTGATGCCCAGAACTTCGGCGATGGTCTCCGTTGATGTGGTTGACATGATTGCCGAAAAGGCCGCCGTTTCGCTGTTAATAAACATTCACGATCATGAGATAATGAATAAGTGTTTTGGTTAACACTATGGTCTATTTATCAACTAGTCAGCTGATGTCTTTTTTAAAACATAAAATGGGTAGAACAGAAGTTGGCAGGCTGGTTAAATGGTTCATGATATGAATGAAGCTGATGAACTGATATATCCTGAGGCCTTTTCTAAGCTAATTCGAATAAACAAAAATAGAGATGATGCATAAATTAAATGCTTACACTCATAGTTGATTGGCTACTGGCTCAGCAACAGCTGACTAAACTTTTTAAACTCATATTTAAAAAACTCCCCCTTAGAACAGTATAAACTCTTCTCTAGACCCAGTTCCTATTAGCCAGCCCAGCTATTCTCCCCAACTATTCTCATATTCTCTCCTGCAAGGTTATCACTACAATCCAGCTATGCCCTTAAAGCTTTACAGGCAACAATAAATTAACCAGCAGGAGCAGCGAAATGTCCTGTTTTTTCATCTGGATGACTTCAAAACTGTCTTACACTAATGAATACTAAAGAGTTTGTGACATTGACCAGTTGTGCAGAAGGAGCTTGTAAAAGTGAGTCCTTTACCCTATAAATCTCCTCGTCTTCCTCAGGCATAAAGTCTACTAGCTCCTCATCCTGGAGATCACATGATATGGCACGGCGGATTTCGGGCCCAATATCATGCAGCGTACGGAGACCAGCCTGTAACCATGACAACACAGGAGAGCTAAGAAGCAGCGCTTTCAAAGAAGCTTTGTGAATCTTCATAACACGGACTGAACGGAGACACACACAACAGGATACACACTACTGTTATAAGACGCTTTACAGGTAACAGCGACACGGACAACGAACAACTGGCGCTCGACAAGACAGTGCCAGACAGGACAGCGTGTGTGAGATGAAAATGTTTTACAAGCATAAACGAGTCGTCAAGTAACCTTAAGGCCTGGGCAACAGGGCAGTGTAATCGGATATTGATTGACAGGTACGCTGATGACGATGCTAAGAAGGCAACAATCACTGTGTTGGGAAAGAGAACTGATAGAGAACCTGAGCAGACCAATGTCATTTTAAACAACTTTCTAAATAAAATGAAATAATATGTGCACATAATGTTTTAATCCCCTTTACTGTTACAATAACAAGATTTTTATAGTGGATTAATAAGATATTAACTACTGCCAATTCTTCACTGTCTTTGTTTCCCAGAATGCACCCTACTGTCTGAGGAAAATTCTCAACATTTTCTGTACAGCTAGGGTCCTGATGGATCAGGTGAGCTGTAAAATTTTGAAAATATAATACTTCAAGGTTTTCCCAGATACTTACAGACTGAAATCCAGACTGTCTCAGCTGTAACAACTGAAAACACCCAGTTTTTTTAATATATATGGCACGTGGACATTTGGCTTTGAAACTCTGAGAACATATATAGAGCATGTATTGCAATCTGAAGTTTCTCCAGCAGGGTGCGCTATTAGCACACAAGTTACCATGAGCCCACAAATTCATGTGTTTGCAGTAACAACTTCCAAAATGAGAGGTGAATTATTTTTCAAAAATAATTTGTTTCTTTAGTCTTATATTAGTGAATATGTGATTCTTCATTAAAGAGTTTTATACAATACTTGTTTTTTTAACAAGAAAATATATTATGTTTACATATCGCCCAGGCCTAGTAACATTAATACACATAACATTTAGACTTATTCATATGACTTATAGACTAAGAAAAGATACATTTAAGACTATTTAGAGTTTTCTAATACCAGTTGTAATACCTGCTACACACTTATTCTTATATTCCTTTTAAACAGCAAGCTTGGCCTCCGTCAACCAACAGTTCCTCAGTTTGTACTTCAAAAAATCGAATAAATTAGGCTGGGGAGAAATAGGCTTTCACTGCAGGTAAAAGCTGGCAAAGCTGAAGTAAAAAGGTTTCCGCTGTAGGAAATGTAACTGGCTCAGTGAAGAAGGAATACTGCTAACCATTCTGTGAGCACAGGAACCACCAGAACAGACTGTGATTAAATATGCAATAATACTTTCTGGTGTAACAAACTGTGGAAAAACACATTAGACATGCTGAGTCCAGTGGTAACAATTGCACCGTTGCACGTTTAAGACCTCGGAAGAGATGCCTTAGTTTATCACTGTATTCTAACAGCGATCAAGACTAACAGTTAAATACAAACTTTAAGCTGGAACCTGATAAAAACACAAAAAAATGTACAGAAAAACGAGAGATGATTTTAAATCAGTCCCCACTGTTCATTCAACATCCATATAAAAACGCAGCAGGGCAGAGAAACTGAGGAACATACTCATGGCGTTTTGGCCATGGGTATGAAGATTATGAAGACATGAAGGGAGTCTTATGGAGGTGAATGTGAATAAACACACACTACAAACCAAATGTATATACACATACATATATACATACATTCAAATCATCACTACTTTTACACTGGATGCATCTTAATTTAAGCTTAATCATTCATATGTCAAGAAAAAGCCAACTCACTATTGCTGCTTTCCAGAGTTTTTCCACTGTCCACACTTGTTTTTATAGAATGTACTTGATCATCTCTCCAATAGTGACACAAAGGGCACTCAGACATAACATCATCACTTTCCCCATTTTCCCAGTTTTTGTAATGCAAACCTTTTGAATAATACAGCGCAATTATGAAAAATTGCGTTGGCTTCCGTAACGCAAAGTAACTGTTCTCAAATATTTCGGTGCGTAAAAACCTTTACACTGACTACAAACCTAGTTCCACACACACACGCAAACCACAACACACGCTCAGACCCGCCGTCCGTCTCACCTGCAGTGCGATGGCAGTGTTGTTCTGTGCAGGATGCACGCCGACCAGCCCCTCCTCTTTACGTTTCTTGAATTTCCTAAAGTAGTCCTGTATCAGGAAGGTGGCATAGAACTTCCCCACGGTTACCTCATCATCTGGACGAACAGACCACACAGACATGCGCCTCCTGTGTCAGCATGCTACCTCACCCACACACACTCGCACACACACTCCCACGGCACAGGAGCTTTCATCTCATCAAACGCACAGTCCTACAGCATCACTGCAGACACATGCTGCGTCTCCCCTTCACCTCTGACCCTTTGCTGATGAGAAGTGATGCAAACATTGGCTAAAAGGCCTGCCTTTGATCTGAAATATGGCTAAAATGTGTTTCTCATAGTCGGACTGCTTTCTTTTAAAAGCCACTTTTGACAGAGTTAATGAAAAACGATAGTTCCGAGTTCCACACAAAAATGCATTCCTTCGAAGCAACTGTTGTGAAATGGGATACAGTTTACAGTTCAGTGATAAAAATCCCACTGAACCTAAGAAATTTAGGTTGGAGTTGCTTCATAATGTTAAGTTCCCAGTTTAAAACGATGCTACAGCTAAACTGAGTGTTTTTGTAGCTGTTTGGAATTAGGCAGCTTAAAAACGACCACACTAAAAAATATATATATATACCTAATCAATATCTACAGTCTGGCCTTCCACAAATTAATACCATATAAAATGAATAACACACTCTAAATTTCGGTATTTTGACCAAGGCTGTGCTACAGCTAGGGCTGTCATGATGATGAAATTTTACCTGAGGATTACAAATAATTGCAATTAAAGATTTAATTGTCTTTTCTTTCACATTATATGCATCCATTAAAGTACAAGCCAAAGGAGGCCAAAATTAGCTGTCTTGCTTCTTAGCTGTGTTTACCAGGTAGCACTTGTACTAGTACTACTGAACTGGTACACTACACAGTTGGATGCGCAAACACACTCAAGTTCACATTATGTTTGTTGTGGCTTAATCTTACTATTGAATCTAATGTGGAAAATGATTCCAGTCAGTGAAAATAAGTGCGATTATCTCAGATAACTGGCAGTAATAATTGTGACATTCCCGGCTGGAGCTTTTAATGAATTCATTTAATTTGCCATCGTTCTGTAAAGCCGTCCATACAGTTGCTACATAATACATTTTTTATGTGGAGCAGGAACAGGTCAATCGCTTATTTAAAAGTACTCAAGCTGTCATTTGATTTATATTAACATTTGTTAGTTACTTTCGCTTCAGGTGATACAAAAGATTTAGATTGCTTCTTTATTGTGATGTAGATGTGTTGTAGAGATATAAGATTGCCAAAAAAGTCAAACTCGACTGTAACTGACTACAAGTGCTGTACAAGCATCTACTGTGTAATCTACTCAGCATAAGCAAGCAAGCACAAGGCACTATTAAGTGTGCGTGTGGAACTACACATGCTTTGTTTTCATTCATGTACAAATCGGTGTCCAAGATGTGTTTGACTCTGCATGTCTGGTTTGCAGTCATGTGTATAAATGTATGTTTGTAAACTGTGTGTGGCACAATTTCTGTGTGCAGGGTGTGTATGGGTGGGTAATATAACAATATATTATTGCTATTGTGATAAATTGCGGTACGCTTAATTAATACACTTAATTACACAGTACACTTAATTGTAGTACAGTGCACTTTTCAGAGTATATGACTGGTATCCTGCATGGATCACAAAAAAGACAGATTAGCAGACTAATTACAGAGAGCCTGTAAACAACAGTATACCAGTGTATACCAACATAACCTGCATAGTAGCCTTTAGCTCTCTGGCTGGCAGTCTATTATTACCATCTTAATTGTTTTTACCAAGCATTTTCTTTTTGCAAATGTGGAGCTGAAAAAAACAATTTTTTCAGGTGCAAAGCACCTAAGGAAACTGGGTTGTAACTCATTAACTTATTCATTCACGTTTCACAGGCTATAAATTCTCCAAAAGGGGGCGCCATTAGCAAAGAAACAGCTTTTAGTGCTTCATAACACCAGAGCTTTGCATCAATGACACTGTGTCCTTGTTAAAATGTGACACTGCTAGCATATCATTTATCAAGAAGATGTCTTCAAATATTGTTTTGATATTTTTTTTTTTAGATATTTTTTGCCATATCGCCCACTCTTACGCATGTGTGTGTGTGCGTGTGTATGTGTGAGTGTGAGTGTGCGTGTGTGTGAGAGAGAATCATTCTGAAGCAGGGGTCTGTGTCACTATTTAAACAAGCACGTCGGGGACAGAGTTTGGAAAGAAGAGGCAACACTAGTTCCATGCCACCACCCTAAAACAGAATTGCTTCAGAATATTCTGAAGAGCTTTCAAATAGACAGATACAAAAGTGAACGAGGAACAGAAGCTGTGGAAAAGCTCAAGCACAGAGAGAGTAAAGGGAGAGTGTGAGATAGATAGGTAGATAGACAGAAAGAGAGAGAGAGAGAGAGAGAGAGAGAGAGAGAGAGAGAGAGAGAGAGAGAGAGAGAGATAGTGCTGGTTTAGTAGGAAAAATGTAGCATGCCTGATATGCCATGCAAGCCCAAAGCCCAACACACAAACAGACCACATACACACTCATCCATACAGATAAACACACACACACACCACATACACACTCATCCATACAGATAAACACACACACACACACTCAAGGGATAGTGGTTTCAGGCAAAGTTCATATTCAAATTTGAAAAATATTCCAATAATAAAAAGACCTTTTAGGGCTAAAAGCTTCAGCACACCAGACCTGACGAGTGGACGCCACCAGAGACAGTGATACCACTCAGCGTCTTACTATTCCTGTACTATATTAAACCTCTGAGCCACATCACGAATCCATAGTACGTGACGTGTGGCTTGGAATTTACATTGAGATGGACGGCCAGCATTAACATAAACAGACCAACGCTAATCCTCTGTTTTCACCCCAGCTAACATCACTAACCTAGTCACGCCACATTTCACCAACAGTTAGCTGGTACCAAATAAAAACTGATAAATGATGCTGAAAGTTTTCCATTTACTTATTTATTATTATTTATTTATTAAATCTATACAAGCGGAGTGTAAAATGAACTTGACCTTGTTGTTTATTGGCGTTTTTCCGAAACACTTCCTATGTGCTACAGCTGTGCTTTGTACCATATGCTGCCTGGAAAGGCACATCACGTGGTTCCTTTAGCCGGTTCCAGCTGTCTGTCTATGCTTCCTTCTTTGGACTAAACAGAATACAAAACTTTGACCAAAACATAAAATGCAACTTTTACACTGACCTCTGGTAGAGTTAAGAGACTTACGTTTAGAGAAAAGATCATTTGCATATAGAAATTCTAATTTACAATCAGATTTTTTTACATTGTCATGACTATGTGAATACTGGAAGATTCAGACCCATCCCTAACACACACACACACACACACACACACACGTACACACACACGTACACACACACACACACACACACTCCACCCAAGATCCAGACTGGACACAGCAAGAAAGCCAAGCAGGAGAAGAGAGCGTGGAGATACACACACGCACCCACGCCACACGCTGCAGAGATTCAATCAGGAAAACAAGAGCAGAAAACAGCAGGAGAACCCAGAGCAGTGCCTTCGCTGGTGTGTGTGTGAGCATTACTGTGTCTGTGTAGAAGCGAGTGTGTGCTCTCTGCAGTGCTGCATGTGTGACTGTGTTTTGTATGCTAAGAAGCAGTGCTAAGAAGGTGCTAGCAAGGTGTGAGGAAGCAGTGTGCCACGTTTCAATAAATGTGAGAATTATAAATGTGGTTTTGATTAACGTAACAGGTAACATGCAGAAAGTTTCCAATCTGCTACAGTAAAGTAAGGACATAATGTATGTGTGTGTGTGTGTGTGAGTGAGTAAAATGGTCTGATGAGGCACAGGCTCATGTGACTGACCGCCAGCAGGGGGCACCACTTGATCAAGCAGTTTCATACTGGTCCTTTTCCAGATTTTCTTAATGACGGCCCGTAGCTCCTCATTGGCCTGCTCCAGGTTACCTGCACAGACAACGCAGCACCTCAATCACATCAACGTATGTGTGCGTTTTTGTGTGAGGTTTTTTTATTGATGTGTTAATGTTAGTGTGTGTCTGTTCACACTTGTGCTAGGGATGGCCATGTTCATCATCTTTCATCATATTTGAATACCTGTTTTTTAACGGTTAGTATTTAAATATCACTATAACAGGTAGGTTGACTTTATCCAGCAGAACACTTCAAACAACAAAAGAACTAAACAAATCAAACCACAGCTGAAAACTGTTATAAGTTTACTTAAACACGACTTAAACAACTCAAACCACTACGGCCCCCCCTCCATGCAGTGATGCAGGCAATCAAGTGACATGAGGACCAACATCACTCAGACAGCGGTTTAACGATGAACACACAGATAAGAAGTTTGGTTTAGCAGCTGATACACACTGCACTGTACAAACTCAATCCACCGAGCTGTTCTGGACAAAAAGCTGGAAACGACTTTCAATATTTTAATAGGTAAAATCAATAACTTTTCCTCATGTTTATTTTTTTTTTATTATTCACAGTCAACCTTCAGAACCATAACTCGCACAACTCTGCCCTGTTTAAATTTCCCTACAAAGCTCTGCTTAGATGTAGCCTTTTAGCTTAGCATTAGATACCATATCAGCTGCTTGTGTCCTCGCATTCTCTGTTGTTAACACTCAAATAAATAAATAAAGTTTGTGATTTCTTTCATCTTTAGAGGGGAATCAGTGGGTTATAAGGGATTGAAAAAAACATTCTTAATATGAAGACATTTTGGGGGTGTTACTGTTCTTACTACTGGTCTATACATCATGAATTTCTTACACAAAACAAAACAAAACAAAAAAAAGATTAAAGTTTTATGCAAATGGAGGAATACGATTTTAATTAAAAAAAAGAGACCATGGCCACCCTTAGTACGTACTATGTATGCCGTTTCTGGTAAGTGTAAACTCTTTGTTAGACCAAATATGCCCACAAAGACAGAAAAACACATTTTACATTTTAAAAGTTAAATTTTTTATGCACGTATATAAGCTTAAACATCTGTGCACCTGAGCAAATTATATTTAAAATGCAAATCAAATGCTTTATATTTAAAAAGCAGCAGACCTGTGTGTTTATTTGAACATCACTAATATTAGAATAAATACAAATAATAAACCTTTTATCTCCATTTTGGTCATTTTTCAGTTTCTGTCTTAATTTGAAAATGCCTATTGTCTTTTACATTGTGTGTAAATTTCATGATGAATGGACCAACAGAAATGCCCCAAAATTACTTGGAAAAATGTCTGATTCCAATGACTTACATTGAAAATAAAGAAGGTTTTTTCCTTCTCCTGTAAAGTTACAATTTTGGAGATACAAGGTTTTGTTCCGACAACAGCGCTATGTAAATGTGTTTGTTTAAGTATTTCCAAATCTCTCCTCATCCAGGCCTGTCTGGCAAATCAATCTTCCTTAATTTAAATCAGGTGTGTTGCTGAAACAAATCTATCAATGGCTGGGGGCATCGAGGGGATGTCGAGAATCAAATCTGTGTTCTTCAAACAAGCTCACAAGATATCAATACTACTTATTTTTTTAGAAATTCTTGTTACTTTTACTGCATTAATGTAAAGACTTTTGCACAGTACTGTATATGTCAATATCAATTTGTGTCTAAATGTGTATAAGTACTCACCCTCTGTTTTGATCTTCAGGGCGGTCCTCACCAGTGCAAACAGAGTAGCGTTAAACATGACTGTGCCGTCACTGTTCAGAGGCATGTTCATGGCCACGAGCCGCTGAGAGAGGGGGAGATTAAATATTTACACCTAAAATACACTTTAACTTTGTGAATGTTTGATTATTACATATAACTCTTGCTCTATTTGCTGGAACCAAATACCATTAAAAGTGACAGGAATGTCATGAGAATTCTGATTTTGTAGAGATATTTGCTGGCTTTATAAAGATTTTTTGTTGTTTTTACACAAAATACAGGCTTCACAAACACCGAAGAAATACTGGGGCTCCTGAGGTTCAACTTAAATACAAGATTAGACAACATTATGACAATAAAACAGGACTGTGCTTGTCTGAATATGTGTACTAACCTTGCATGCTACTCTGTGTGGACACAGCTTTCCGAAGCCCAGAGGAGGCTGAATGCGCCGCAAAAGAGTCACAACATCTAAATGCTTTATTCTTCCCCTGAAATAGAGAACAAGAGAGAAAAATGCATAATTTTTTTACAAAAACAATGTATCTATTTACATTGAAAGATTTCTATATTAAATAAAGAAAACAATACATACACTATATGGCCTAAAGTATGTGGACACCCCTCCTAATTACTGAGTTCAGGTGTTTCAGCTACATCCATTGCTAGCAAGTGTACATAATTAAGCACACAGCCATGCAATCTCCATTGACAAACACTGGGAGTAGAACGCGAGAAGGAGTCATACTGAGACATACTGAAAAGCTCAGTGACTTTAAACATGGCACTGTCACAAAACGGCACCTTTGCCACAAGTCAGAGAAATGTCTGCCTTTCTAGATCTGCCTCGGTCAACTGTAGGTGCTATTACTGTGAAATGGAAGCGTCTATGAACAATAACAGCTGAGCCAGAAAATACTAGACCATGCAAATTCATAGAGCTGAATAACGTAGTGCATAAAACCCCTGTTGCATCATGAAGCAACAACAGCACAAGAGCTGTGCATCGAGAGCTTCATGAAATGGGCATCCCATGGCTGAGCAGCTGCACACAAGAATTCTATGCACGTCGGCTGAAGTGGTGTAAAGCACAACACCACTGGACTCTGGTATAGTGGAAATGTGTTCTCTGAATTGATGAATTACACTATCTGCAAGTCTGATGGATGAAATTTTGTGTTTGGCAGATGCCAAGAGAACAAAACCCAACTAAATGCACTGGCAACAGTAAAGTTTGGTGGAGGGGGATGATGGGCTGGGGCTGTTTGTCAGGGTTTGGGCTCCTTAGTTCCAGTGAAGGGTGATATTGATGCCACAGCAAACAAAGACATTTTACACAATTATATGCTTCCAACTTTGTGTCAGCAGTTTGGGGAAGAGCCTTTCCAGTTCCAGCATGACTGAGCCTCTGTCCAGATGGTTTGACCAGTTTTGTGTGGAGGAACTCCAGTGGCCTGCACAGAGCCCTGACCTCAACCCCACTGAACACCTTTGGGATGAACTGGAACACTGATTGTGAGCCAGATCTTCTCGTCCAACTTCAGTGCCTGACCTTACAAAGGCTCTTTTGACTGAGAAGCAACAAAGTCCCACATACACACTCCAAAATCTTACGGAAAGTGGAGGCTGTTATAGCCGCAAAAGGTGAGGCTCCATAGATACGTAGGTGTGTGCACATTTACACTCAAATGAAGACCTGTTTACACACATTTACAAACATATGTATGCATGCAGGCACACACACAAACACAAACACAAACACACACACACAGTACTCACTTGGCCTCTGGATCATATTCAGACCATATCCTCTTAAACTCATCAAGATGATGTGGGCCCAAAATGGACCAATCACGGGTAAGATAGTCAAAGTTGTCCATGATGACAGCCACAAACAAGTTAATGATCTGAAGAAGAGAGAGACAAAGAAACTGACTGACAAATTTGTTTGAGTGCTTGTGAGTGTAGGTTTAAAAGATAAATCAGTGAGAATAGATAATGCACTGCCTTGCAGAGTTAACGCAAATATCAATACCAAAACATTTAGAAGCTTTTTTTGCGTCAGATTTATACACATTGGACGCAACACAATTTTGTTATAACGTCAGCATGTTCAGCTGAAATAAAAACGATCACAAAAGTCACAAATATCCAATGCTCTCACAAAATAGGCAAACAGTGACATTAGGTAAGCTGCTTTCCCTTTTGAAAAAATTCTGGACTTCAAATGTTTTGAGCTCAAATATTCGTAACTTGGTTTGAGCTGCTTTTGGAGATGCAGCACCACACATGATGAAGCAGAAGACAAAATAATCTTATGTCTGTCAAAAAGTTATAGTTGCTGGGACACAACTGATGAGACATCTTTGTTGTTGTTATGCAAATTCCCAAGACAACAGTGATTGGTCAAGTGAGTTGGAAGACTGGATGCGAGCGAATACAATCGTGTTGCCTTTTCAACATCCAAAAATTTAGTTTGGCGTACAAGATAACAACAGTTATTTATGTGTTTCACAGTTATACATGCACAAATACATCAGACTATGTGTGTAAAGGCCTTTAGGTTGCAATCTTACTCGTATTCAGATTTAATCCGGACTGATTAAATGGCTCTACAACACCCACTCAGAGTTTAGATAATGTTCATACATCTTTTTGTGATTATTGTACAGTGAGTATAATAGTCAAGTGTCTGTGACTCGGGGATTAAGGCTGGAACTAAGCTTTGGAGAGTGACAGATCGCCGAAGCAGTGACAAAGCTGTGTGTACGTACCAGGAATGCACAGAGCATGTAGAATGTGATGAAGTAGACGATGGCGAAGCTGCTGCCGCAGGTCATCTCCTCTCCGGGGTTGTAGTCTGACTCCGGGTCACAACGCTTACCCGCCATACATGCTAACATGATCTCCTGCCATGCTTCACCAGTGGCACACCTAAACACACAATCACACAAACATGCACACAAAACAGATGCGTAATCAGAAGAACACTCTCCTCCAGATTCCTTCAGTTAGGCTATAATCAGTCTAATTCATTTTGCTGGGTATGTCTGTGGTAGAACATCGTCAAATTTTTTTGACAATGCATAAAAACACTTTTTCAGACATTTTGAAGTGGGTCTTGTTAAGCTGGGGTTACACTACATGACTTTTACCCCAATTTCAGCCCTGATTCTCAGTCTGGCCGAGTCTGTGCTGGTCGGCTCTAGTCTGCAGATTTTTGGGTCAGTCGGAGTCGACAGTTGGAGAGAGAGTTGAGTCGTGTTTGAGGGGCGTAGACTCAGATTTTTTGCCTCCAGATCGCGTTTCAGACCAGTCTGAGTTTATCAAACGTCAGATTTTTTTCGACCCGACTCTGAGACTCGTCTAAACTGATCAACGATCAGTGCAACAGCCAATGAAAACTGAGAGCGCGAAAGAAGAAAATACAGCAAGTAAACAAAGAAAAATGGCTATCACGTTTACAGAGTTCATTTTTAAACCCATGATCCACTTAAACATGTGTACCTGCTGCTGATACAGCTGATACGATTGCGCTGATACAGCAGAGAAAACAGCAGCAGCAGCTCCATGTTTGTTTATTTGCATCTCCTAGTAACGGGAGAACGCAAGAGTTCGCAAGAGTTTGCACGAGTTCAGTGAGCTCCGTTCAGTTCAGCAGCACCTTGGAACTTCAGTAGTGTGTGATCCTTAATTGTTTAGTGTGTGATCCCCAATATTTCAGTCGCCCAAAACATCTGCAGACACCAGTGGGACAGTGCGAGACGCCCAGTCTTTTATAATCTGTTAAGACTTTAAAAGTCGAGCAGTGAACCCAATTTAATCTCATCCCAAACTGCACTTTAAACTATAACAAGAGATATGAAAACATGAAATGAAAAAGCTGATCGAACCTGAACAGCAGCAGAACAGCCTGTGGAAAAGTCTGGAAGTTGTTGTTCCTGTTGATTTGTGTACCGTCCACCATGGCAACCTTTCCGAATATCTGAAACACACACATGACCCATTAGGACGAGTGTAAAGCTTCAACCTGAAAATGCTGAAGGAATTCCACAGTTACTTACAGTAAATTATATATTTCCATTAATACTTACATAAAATTGTGTAAATGTCAACAGTTCTAAGTTTACTTTTAGATCTACTGTCTTTTCTTTTAGCTTGATTTTTGAGTCTGTTGGTCTTTATAGACATGTGACTGGGGTGTAAAGATTTTAGTAGAGAGCATTTATTACACATTTTAGTAGATACACATTTCTACAGATAATGGTTTAATCAGTCTGTCAACTGCTAAAGCTCACCTGCATGCCAATGACAGCATAGATGAAGAACAGCATGGCGATCAACAAAGCGACATATGGCAAAGCCTGGCATGAACAGAAACACATACATAAGTATAGTTTAAAACGCACTATTCAATACTAAAACATCAGTGATGTTCCACACTTGCAGGTAAATATTTCATTATCTTTTAGTTTTAGATTGTTTGGGGTGGCTGAAGACTGTTTGTTGATGTTTAAAAGCATGTGGTGCTGTTTCAGGATGTTTAGTATAGTTTAACATGAGATCATCTGCAATTTCCTTTGGGATTAATAAAATATGTACATATGAATGTAACGTATGTTTGTATGTATGCATTCTATCTGTCACGTAGAGCTTCACACCGGGTAGGAGTCGACTGCAAGTTTACTGAGAGTAAACTCAGGAGGGTCGAACAAAAAAGCTAGGGAAGGCCAACCATATCAAAAAATACCAAAAGCAGACAGTCCCAAAACACTAGACAGAAATCATAGGGATATACCTAAATAGAGACTCCAAGAAAAAACAAACAGCTCAGAATTGCAAGAGAAAAAAAACAACAAAACTTCACAACATGTAACTGAAAAAATGGTGTAAATGCTAAACAAAATGGCTTCTGATTACAATCAGGTGCATGATCTGAACCAGTATTGAGGCGATAGAGACCTCTGCTGGCGAGGAGGGGGATTGTTGTCAGCAGCAGATGTGACACTATCTATCTACTATGTATATATATATATATTTATACACATATATAAACATCCTAAACCGAATTTTCGCATATTTGCAATTACATTTTACACCTACATCTACACTACTGTAAATATAAAGTACATATAGTTAACTTACTATTTATAGGTATACTGTCTGACACCCTTTGTGTCTGTGAAATAGTTTGATGTTAGTGGTATTGAGGACTCAGATATCTGACCTGGAATGACTTGATGAAGGTCCACAGGAGGGTACGAATGCCCTCCCCTCTGCTGAGTAACTTCACTAATCGCATCACCCGGAACAGCCTGAAGAACGTGATGGAGATGCGGGCGCTGTCCTCCGTGTTCTGCAAGGGGGAGGAGCTAGAGTCAGTGCACCAATCAGGAGAAAGAGAGATAGAGAGAGAAACACAAAGCGCCTGGCTGTGCTTCAGCCATCTGGCCAGCAGAGGGCACACTGGAGTCTCATCAGAGTGTCATCTTATTTTGGATTATTGTGTTAGGAATGCCAATACAAAATATAATATATATATATATAATATAAATAAATTGGTGCTTTAGATTTATTTGATTTTAATGTGCAACATTTGGCTTCTAATTTGCTACATAAATCAAACTGACTTGAATTGACCTGGCTTGAATAAATGTGTTGGTTGCACATAAAACTGTATTACATTAACACAGTTGTTGCCAAAATATGCAATTATGTCAATGTAATGTAAAGTCAAACCAGGCAAATTCAAAGTACTATTTGTTCATGGCATGAACGTTAGATGCTAAACTGAGTATAAATAATGGCTGTGGCCAGAACTGTCCAGAAATGCAGCACTGCCAGGCACCTGCAGCGTAAGAGGCAGTCCTTAAACAGGAGGAGGAAGTAGGAGGCATGCTGGATTAAAGAAACCTGGCCATACTTAACTGCACACATCGGCACAAGCATGGCTCTCTTAACCTAGAGTCACTGCATGCGACCTTACGGGGCGCCCCAAACCCCATGGGTCAACCCCAAGGTTAACCTGAGGTCACCACCTTACCCGACCTGACCCCATGGGGCCCGCATCATGCAGCAGTGTCAGCGCTACAAACGTGAGGGGCCAGCGACCCCACACAGACACACACCCGCACACTCGCCGCCACGTTTGGGTGACACTTTCGCTCATTAAATAACAAAGAACAGTTGAAACGATGAACGAAGGAACAACAAGAAATCTTAAACATGGAAGCAAACCCAAGAATAAAAATAATCAAAATCAAAGTAAACTGAACCAAAGCCAAAAGCAAAAGTATGAGGACAAAACAGAAGTCTTAAAAGGGGTGGAGATATCAGAGGTTATACTGTAAAAATTGAGTTGAGTCAGGACAGAATTTCAACGGAAACCTGATAAAAGAATGTAAATAGTAATTATAGTCGAGGCCCAGTAGCGGGCGGAGTATCTTACCCCCGACTCATCCACCTGTGGAGCCTCCGTGGGCTTTAAAATTAAAGAGCTGCATTAATCACTCACGCTCACACACGCACACACACACACACAACGTTAGCTTAGCACACCGCTAAAACCTTTTAACACATTCACAATGTTGGCATAACTCAAACAGACAGCTTATCACAAACTCTAACGTAGCATCACCAACGGACAATAAATAACATCACAACATTTATCAACGTACAGGAATCTCATCGACAGCACGTTCACCAAAAGTTAGACGACCCCATTACACAACACTGTAAAAAAAATACATAAATAATAACGAAAAAACAAAAACAAAAACAAAGAAAACATCAACCTCCCCTTTTCTGCTCATAATGACTGTAGCAAAACTGGCTCTATCACGTCAAGCATATTCAGACAACATATGGGGGATTATATAACACACAGGACTACCACACAACCTTATTTCAACTGGCTGAATTACATAAATGACTCGGGGAACTGATGTGACAAACGGGGCATAAACACTGCAACAGCACAGAACAGCAGGACTGTATTTGCTTAGGCAACAAAAAACAACATTCTAAACATCTGACAAGTACCACCTACATCGTTACCAAACAGGCATGCACTAAATTCATCATGTACTGTAGACGGATGTGCAGGTCCAGACTTTTTTTAATGTCTTCTATACAAATTTAAATCAGACCATCCAAATTCTTGGACTGGAGATGTTAATATTTTGTCATTTGAAGGCAACAGTGTTGACAGCTCACTGACAAGCCACCTCCGTTACACTTTATATCAGTGATGTCGTTATGATGATGTGTCTACAACAATCATAACATGTAATGAGATGACAAATCTCACATCAATATACACATATGACCATATTTTATACTGTACAAATACCCAATAATACAATAGTGCTGGGCAATATATCGTGTATACTGGTACAACGTGATATTGACAGCATGAAATTGCTTTAAGGTTTTCAGAATATTTTAGTGACATAAATGATATAATGCATGTGTGTTGTTCTTATTTTTTATTCTACTTTTTGCACTGTATTGAGTAGCATAACTTACAAAAATAGCATCAAGCTCAAAATACTAAACATGTGGTTAGTGTCTAGTTCAGGGGTCGGCAACATGTGGCTTCAGAGCCGCATGCGAATTCGATTT
>JAILXH010294114.1:9027-19519 GCA_023558415.1 Piaractus mesopotamicus | reverse complement strand
AACTAAGTCATTTAATTAAGCCAAGATACTAAAGATACTAGTCTCTAAAATGCAAAGTTACTTGTAAATCTCTCTGTCAGAGGCTGCTAAATATCTTAAGGCAAGGTAAATGTGTAAGGGAGATTTGGCATCTCTAATGGGGGGAATGGCAAAGTACCTGCTGAAGTTTGGCTTTGGCACTGGATTGTCTAAGTACAGAGGAGGGAGCTCTGGGGGGCAAATGAGGGGGATTCTCGCCTCGAAACAGAGGAGATTCCTGCAGCAGCCTCAAAGCAGACACAGCCAGATTGGCACTGCAGGAGAGGATGCAGGACATGTTTACACACATACACATACACACAGATTTATATTTATGTATACACACAGACACTCGCATTGTTGTCAGGCCTAAACCAAGTATAAACCTAAGCCTACGGTTATTTACAGTCAGGATATTTTCGGTCTAAAGATATACGAAAACACACACACAATGCATTTTATGTTTACCTGTAGGCAGTTTTGCCCTGCTGCAGACTGAGGCTGGACAGCAAAAGTCTAGTCTCCACAGCCAGCTCCAGCTCCTCAGGGTCAGTATGGATGTTCTGAAGGGCAAAGAGCTGAGAGCTTAACTGGCTGGAGGCCTCTCTCAGCATCAGAGCCTGCAGGAAGAAAACATAGTCATTACTAATACACAGGGCAGGCCAAGTGAATACCTGAAAAACCAGAGCAGGGAGTGTCACCCCATGTAACACTATGATTAAGTCTCTCTTACTTTGACATGGTTTCAAGCAATTTCTAACTTACTTAAAAAATAATAATTATGTGACTCATTTAATAGAGTAAAAGACTGTAATGGTGGGCACCTTGACTTGGCCCAGAGTAAGCTTGTCCTTCTGGGACTCTAGCTGCAGGCCTTCGGTCTTCAGGCTGTTCGTGGTGGGGCTTCTGCAGGGAGACTCTTTGCTGGGCAGGCTAAAAGAACTGGCCACACTGCATCTCACCTGAGACTCTAATACTTCTGTATGTTCACACACAAACACATGGACATGTAGTGTTTTTTCAATCAAACTTTTAACTTGCTGATCATCTTTTAAAAAAGCAATTATATTTTTACTGTTACAATAGAGTGAAGCACCTGGTGAAAGTGGCTCAGGTAGGTCATAAATAGTGTCACATATGGCCACGATGAGTTGAATTCTGGCCAGAAGGAGATGACAGGTCAGGCTATTGCCATGCAGTGCCATGATTTCTCCACTGGGCCTCCTGTTCACCACCTCCTCCAGAGCCTAGTGAGAGTAAACCAAAGCATGTTCTGGTGTATGAGTAAGGCCTGCTTCCCCATTTAATTTTTAAAAAAAGCACAGAAGGTTCTCACCTCGAGATTTGAAGGATCCATGACGGGCTTATAACTAGTAAACTTCTTCCGTGCCTGTGCATGCAGTAAACAGTAAGAAAATACAATATGTTGTTAGAAATCATATATACAGTACTGTGCAAACTTCAGAGACCCTTCAAGTATTTAATTTCAAGTCAAAACAGCCATTAACTTACTCATCTTACAGCATCAGGAAAAAAAGCATATTGAACATGAGCCTCAACAACTAAATACAATGTTACATTATTTAGTACTTTGTGTGTCCACTTTTAAGGAGATCTGCTTTCAATTTTGCCAAGGAATTTGTAATCTAGTAATCCCAAACACCACGGTTCTGAGAACACCAGCTGCTTGCAAATTTTCTTCTTTTCTGTCCATTTCCTTTTCTCAGGTACGGCTTTTTGACAGCTTCACATGCTTTCAGACCCATAGTGTTGAGTGTAGATTTTTTCAGATCTGAAGCAAGAGTGCAGCTTGATCTTTTGGTGACAGATTTAATGGTCTACCAAGTCTTGCAGAGTTGTTAGGAGCCCCATTTTCTCTGTGCCTTTAATAATTTTAGAACTCCTGTTTTGGAAACTGTTTTTTCACTTATTTTCCTCTGACATTCCTGTGTTTAACGCAAGTGGGTTAACTAATCTCCTCAGAAATATCTCCTGAAACATGAATAACTAATGTATAAGTAATATAAGTAATGACTGCTTTGACTGAAAATTAAATAAATGAAATGACTTTAGCACCTTTATAAGCTACAATCAAGTTAAATAATCTAATCTGTTAATTAATATATTGCAACATTACAAAAATATATAGTAGAGTGTTCTGCTACTGCTTCACCAAGAAGCCAAGAGATCATCAAGATGGCTGCCAGTGTTCCTAAACTGTGAGTTGCCAGATTTTAATCCATTGCCATCCTTGTTAAATTAGATTTATTATCCTCTATTTGTCAATATTATGGGTAGCAAGTGAATTAAGTATTGAACTGAGGGAAAAAAATTCTTGTTTGGGTGATTTTATTTTATTAATAGATCTTTGAAAGCTTTGCATCATAAGGTAAGGGAGCCATCTTGCTGACCTCTGGCTGATTGTTGTTTAGGTTGGATTTACAAAGAAATATTGTAATAAGCACCCACAGTGGCAGAATTTATGGATTTTTATTTCTTGGTACAGTGATAGTGTAGAGTAAATGTAGAGCTTATTTTTAATAGGTGTTTGTTGTTCATCTAAATTTTTGAGCTGCATTTATTCATACTGTGTGCATTTCTAGATGATTTATCAGCATGGATTTTTTTTTAAACAATCTAGAAGTTGGGGCGGTAGAACTCGTAGATTTATAACTGCAGTTTATAACTGCATAATCAAGGAACTTGGTGTATATTTCAACTGTAAAATTACATGTAAACAAGCCCATGTCTAAGACATTTGCCTAGCTTTTTATTGTGTAAAGTTAGGTCACTCAGGATAAGACTGATGAGCTTTACTGTGTATCTCTGCCGATGAACTCTGCAGTGGCGGCAGTAACTGAAACATGGTTAAACAGCAGTTTTCCATACTCTATTGTTTCACTTCCTGGATACGGCTCACACTGTAAACACAGGTATACCTCAGCTGGTGGCGGAGTGGCCTTGTACGTCAATAACAGTATACCACAAAGGCGACTGGCGGAGCTGGAAGGAAGACACACTGAGTGTTTGTGGCTATGACTCAGGCCATCACAACTCCCACTGTCATAATTGCTGTGATCCATTTCCTCCCTTCTACTTTTAAGGAGTTCCGCTCAGACGCAGAGGTTACAGAATATCTGGAAAGCTTCTATAATCCATGCAGTTTCCAAGATGAGGTCCCCTACCTTTCCTCAGGACTATTGCCAGATAGTATTATTAGGCATTGTTGGCAAAGTCCTTGAATGCTTACTTCGGGACATTTTAGTCTCTTAAGTCAGTCAATTAATAAAACTGTCATAGCACGGCTTCAGGAACAATAGGTCTACTGTGTCTGCTCTGGTCTACGTTGTTCAGAGCTGACATAATGCTGTGAATGAAATTTCAAAATGTGATGTTCATGCTACATTCATACGGTTGATCACTGCCGGCTCTTGTCTGCTATTGCGAACCATGGCATTGCACGTTCAATCTGGAACACACTTAGCTTTAGGAAAGGGGAAGACAAATCTAGAGCCACCAATGCCTGATGAAAGAAAGTACAACCAAGGATTTACTATTTAAGTAATGGCAAGACGTGCTGGGCTCCCTACAGAAGTCACGGCGCAGGTGTACGTGTCCTTCTTAAGACCTCTGCTGGAGTATGCTTCTCCAGTTTGGGTCGGTTTACCAAAGAAACTAATTTCTGACTTAGAGGGTGTACAGAGATGTTGTCGAATTATTGGTGTTCCTCCCACACATTTTCAGTCTTTGGACGAGAGATGAGGCAACATATATGAATTTCTGACTGTCACAAAGTACAGACTCCGTAATGAGAGAAATATTAGTATTTCCACAAGCAAGACAGTCAGACATCAAAGATCATTTCTGACAAGAGCTTACAAGATGTATACTACCTAAAATATATGTTATTTTGTAGTTTGTGTATTTTATGTTGTATTTTGTGATGTATGTTGTAATTGTCTGTTGTTATATGTTGTAGTGTTTCACCGTCCTAGGATTAAGCTGTAATGCAGCATGTATTTTAAGCATGCCTTTGCATGTATGCATAGGTATGTACACAAATTGCTTGCAGTAATACTCTTTGAACTTTGATATATATTTATGATGCTATACCCAAGCCTTCTCTGCTCCAGTGTAGCTCCTGTGGAACACTGGGACGTCCTCTCCTAAAATGAGACTGTATATCTCCCTTACTGCCTCTGCAAACAGGCCCAGCTCTGTCAACACCTTCACCTGCACACAAAACAGAGTATGTATTTTATAACTAAGCTGTTCAGATATTAACAGCTTCCTCATATCAAAATGACACTTTTTTTCAAATTCAACCACAGTCTGATTAGTCTAAATTGAAAATTAATTAGTATGAGCAAAAAGTGATACATAGCAGTGGCACACCTTTAGTATTCTGCAGCCTACAGTGAGGTGTGGGTCTCGACAAACATTGCTGGCTATATATTGGTAAAGAGCCAGCAAAGGAAGAACCTGCAAGCAGACATAGAAACATTACATATGTACAAATAAGATTATGCAAGGATAATTCTTTGCAACTAAACATAATAATTTATGTTACTATTACAGATTCAAACACGAGTTACATGCTTGTTCATAAACAGGAAAACAGGAGATATGAATTTAGCATCCAAAAAGAGCCAACAGAGCTATACATATTGTTTTTTTATTCATTTATTATTATTAACGTTTTAATACCAAGTAATATTAATTCCCTTAATTTATTTCATGTGATTATTGTGTTTTTTAACTAGTTATTTTAATAACACACACACACTTTCCAAGCTGCTTATCCTCCTTTGTTGCACGGGTGCTGGAGCCTATTCCAGCGCTCACTGTGCGGAAGGCAGGAAACTCCCTGGACAGGTCGCCACTCCATCACAGGGCAGACACACAGACATACACATTCACACACACACTCACACCTAGAGCCAATTTAGCATCTCCATTTCACCTGACTGCATGTCTTTAGACTGTGGGAGGAAACCAGAGCACCCAGAGGAAACCCACATAGACACAGGGGACAACATGCAAACTCCACACAGAAAGGACCCTGGTCACCTGGCTGGGGAATCGAACCCAGGCCCTTCTTGCTGTGAGGCAACAGCGCTACCCACTTTACACTAGCTCTAAAGAAGTAAATGTGCACTATGAAATATGAACCTGTGTGGTTGTATGTAACAATTAGGCCTTCTCGCTAAGCTAACACTATCTTCTAGCAAATGTGGAACAAAAGTAGCTAACAGCACCACACATAAATACACAGATTTATTTACTCAGATTTGAGTGTACATGCCTAAAACTTGTGTCAGTGTGGCTTAAGACAGCCGGAACTTGTGCTGTGATGAAACTGTAGCATGATACCTGCTACTAGAACAGCGCCAGGCGCCAACGAGAGGTAGCTATAGTAATATTTGATTCAAATATCAGTCTATATAACCATAATAAGCACTCCAAGAGCCGCCTGTGAAGATCCTGAAAGTGACACCACCGTGGTGAGCCTCATATTTAACAGTAATGAGTCTGCTCACAAAAAGGAAGTCAAGCAAGTGGTGCCCTGGTGCAGTCACAACCACCTGTTGCTGAACAATACAAAAGACTGTAGATGGTGGTGGATGCACTTCCCACTCTCCTTAAAAATCATTGACTCTGTGGTTTCCACTGTGGAGTCATTCAAGTACCGGGGCACCACCATATGCAGTGAAAAGAAAGAAATCTCCAAAACGTGGAACAACCAGCACAACACAACATGTGCACACATGTATTATCTTAAACATATAGTTTTTTTAATAATACACTATCGCATTATTATCATAAACTGTGTTAAAAGGCTGAGTAATTATCATGGTATCGTTATGGCAATGTTTATATCGCCATATGCCTATTTTGTAATATACTGTAAATAATAGCTGATTTCATAGTCATGAGACCCTACACATATGCATAATTTCATATATTCATGTCTGCTGGCTCCTTCTACACAGGATCTGTTATATCTGCTGTCTTGTCTCTCATTATACTGTATTCTATTTTTATTGTATTTTCATTTTATTATTATTTTTTACATTCCCTTAGTTAATGTCTTATTTTCTTTTGCACATGAGTTGTCTGTGTGCCTGTCTGGTCTGTATTTCTTGTATTGTACATATTTGGCAAAATAGTGATTCTGATTTTGAAAAAAGTGTTCATGTGTAAACTTGCAGTACCGTTAGGTAATGCCCTGAGGTGTAGAGTGAGTGGCATAAGAAACCCAAGCAGGCCACAGCACTGGCAGCAATGTCCCATTCTGGATCAGAAAAGAGATCCACTCCAGGGATAAGTTCCATCTTTATCGAGTAAGAAGAGTACTCCAGATCATTATCAGGATGCGGCTGGGACGCTTTGAGCAGGCACTGAACAGTACACAAATAACACATTATACAAACAAGCAAGTGTTGAGTGTAAAACAACACAATCACTTATACCTAAGACCCCTATAAACTCCACAGTCTCATGACTAATTTACATATTAGATTCTTAGCAGTTACCAAATAAGTTATACTAATCAGTAAAAAACCCCCAAATGCATTCTATTATTCTTACATTCCTTTCATCAAAGGAATTACCCTACTTCCTTGTCAAAGCAAAGAATATCATATTCCCTTGCTTTTTTCATTTTCATTACTCAGAAAAAGTTGCTTATGACTAAGCTTTTACCTTGAAGAGTTTGGCAGAGAGAAGACAGCATTTAGTATGCTGGCTGATGTTAGACGTTAGGATATACCTGTAGACAGACATACATTAACAGTGTGATCACATTACTGAAATATCGCTGAAGTGAAAGCTTATGAAATTGATATTGATGTCAGATTTAATTTTACACACTGAGCAATTTTGGCCGACAGCAAAGCTCCCTGGAGACAGCCCCATATCCCAGCATGCCTCAGGGGCTGCTGAGAGGAGCTGCTGGACCACGATTCTCCATCCCATGATTCCAGCACCCCGGAGGTCTGCAGGGCGCAGTCCAGTGCCTTGCTCCAGTGTGAATGAGCAGCCCTGGGCAGGGCACACACATACAAGGATGCCATTATTCTTAATGACTTATTAGTAATGGAGATCTACAAGTGCAACAACTCATTCATAGCACATACCTTTGATTCCCATTGTAGAAATGCAGATTCCCAAGGTCATGCAGGGCTTGAACCTGGAGTGAGTTGTATTTATTTGCCTGAAGGTATTCTGCATTAGTGGACAAAGAGAGGTAGTATGTGAATTGGCCATGCAACTGTGAAACAATATCAACATAAAAAGGTACTAAATGTCTGTGTGGGGTATTCTCACTGATAGAGCTGTTGTAGGAAGAGATTACAGTCTGGATGTGGGAGAGAGGCAGCGGGGAGCTGTACGCAGAACCCACAGTGCTGTAGTCTTCATTGGTCAGGTCTGGAGGGCCAATGGAAGGTGCAGTGGTGGCTGCTATGTTGAACTCCACTCTGCCCCTGCATAACTCCTTACAAAACGGTACCTCCATTGCTAGAGAAGTGAGGAAACAAATGTATTATGAGATGTCATGAAATCCCCGATATAAGGTCCAAAATATAGCAAGCATCTCCCTTTAAAATAATGGTTCGGAAAAAAAAAACTACACAATTTTCCCCTTACTTCAAATAATCAATCACCCAAGACATGTTTGGTGTGAGAAAGTCATGTGAAAAAGTAAATACACCCATGAAATGTTTTGTTTTTTGACATATGTGAGCATATTAGCATTTGATCATCAGCTAAACAGTATGTATAGATAAATATTACATAATAGAACAAAAAACCAAAGGAAATTTGTCTTTGGAATCACTTACTTAAGAAGTTATTAACTGAGATGTCTTTTTTACTGTTGAAAAAGTAAGTACACCCCTGAGTTAAGTAACTAGTATGTCCCTTTTGACAGAAATAACTTTATGTAAAGCCTGTTTCAAACATTCAGACCTGGGCTTTGAATAGGCCATTCCACAACTATCCAATTCTTCCTTTAGAGCTATTGTTTGCTGCATTTACTTGTATGTTTGAGATCTTTATCCTGTTGGTAGGGCTGTTGGAAGGGCTGTTGGAAAAGCTTCAACTTTTTAGCAGATGGCCTCACATTCTCCTCAAGCACTCTCTGGTATGAAAGAGGATTCACAGTCAATTCTATAACTGCAAGTTGTCCAGGCGCTAAGGCAGCAAAGCAGCCCCAAACCATAACATTTCCACCACCATGCTTTACAGTCGGTATAAAGTTCTTCTGATCAAATGCAGTCTTTGGTTTTTGTTTTCTTTTCTATCTTTGACTCACCTGTCCATAGCACACTGTTCCAGAAGTCGTGGTCCTTGCCTAGATATTGATGAAACTTTAGCAAACTTTAGTCTTACCCTGATATTCTTTTTAGACAGCAAATGCTTCCTTCTCACACACCACGCATTTAGGTGAAATTTGTGCAGTCTTGTTATAATGGTAGATACACGCACTTTGACATCCACAGTTGCAAGAGCTACTTACAGATCCTGTAATGAAATTTTGGGGTTCTTAAAGACTTCTTTTAGCATCTTTTGGTCTGTTCTTGGGTTAAATGTGCTGGGGCATCCTGGCTTGGTCATGTTGGCGTGGCTTTAAATCTTCTCTACTTGTAGATAATCTTCCAGACAGTGGAAGGATTGATTTTTAATATTTTTGAAACACTTCTCAAACATCCTTCCCAGACTCACAGGCAACTACAATCTTCTTTCTGAAGGCCTCAGAGAGCTCTTTCATCTAAGCATGATGACACCCTAAGCTCCAATAACAAAGAGCAAACCAGACCAGATATCTGAGGATTAAATATGACAAATTCCTCTAATGGTGTTCTAATCATTAGCACCTGATCAGGTGCGCCTGATTTCAATTTGGCACATTTGAAGAAGTGAAATATACAGGAGGGTACTTAATTTTTCCATTTCTGTTTATGTCAATTATATAAAGAATGAAAAAGTCTAAACCTTCCACTGGGTGTACTTCTTTGCAACTTCTGATTGCAAGTTTGCTTCTTTAGTAACAGAAGTAGTACAATTAATAAAAATGATAGAAGTCTATGTCAACCAAAAAGGTTTTGGGTGACACAGACATCTATTACTTTTTATTGTTTTTTATGTGCATAATACTGCAATAACTACTACTACTACTAATAATAATAATAAGAAGAAGAAGAAGAAGAAGAAGAAGAAATGTATACAGCACCTTTGTAATACTAAAAGAAACTTTACAATCTGGTTACCATATAAATATACAGAAAAGTATAATGTCACCAAGACAGAATGTATAAGAAGACTAAAAACCAAGAAACAATATAACATAATTGCAAACCGGAATTACTACTACTACTACTACTAATAATACTAATAATAATAAAATATTAAAATAATAATAATAATAACAATTTTAGATAATGTATTTGAATGGGTCTGTGATGTAGACAGTGTGTAGGACATCGCGAGGGACTCACAATCCTGTGTGCCAGCCAGCAGAAGCTTAAGGAGCGTGCGACTGTGCTGGAATGTGGATAGTGTGTAACGGCTTTTGGCCAGAGTCTCTCTGAAACAGCGCAGTGTGTCTTCAATGTCCAGTGGCACACACACCACACACATGGCTCTTCTCACCTCTGCACAAAAGAAAAAAAACATCACTAACACAAACACACACAAACACGACTCCCTCTGTCTCAGTAACACATGAACAAGTATGGCTATGCAAATGACAGCCTTCCACATGTTACTCACATACATAGCACAATTAGCAGGTGAAGTGCTATGACTATAGTCAGGATCACTCTTTACCTGCCAGCTCCAGAGACTCTGGGCCTGCAGTGCTTTCTGTGCCTCTATGCTGACCTTCTGCGCTGGAGGCACAAAATAAGAACAGCTGCTTGCCTGCATAGTTTCTACAGGAAATCTGTGAACAAAGGGCAATCATACAGTACAGTTCCAGTGTATGTGGAATTATATATAGTCAGAACCTTAAACACACACTTCAGTTGCTCACTTTCATAACTACTTCAACTTGTCTATTAATTTCATTGTAGTTGCTGAAAAATAAATCGTATTGTTCATCACTGAATAATATGTCAGGTTTTTAAGCCTTATGTTCACCTTCTCTCCAGTAGCTGTTTCTGTGTGAATGAAGTGAGGTTGAGGAACTGGAGGTCCTCCATAATAGGTAATTCTTTCCAGTAGTCTCCTCTGAGCATGTACCAATACAGGGGTTATCATATGAGTGTAGTGCTCCCTGAAATACATCCAACAAAATGAGTGATTTAGCATACATTAAAATGAAGATCATTCATGATTGAAGCAGCCCAACAGACTTTTGTGAACTAGGGAGGAAGGTCACCTTTAAATGGTGCACTTATGTCTGAAACATCATGACCAGTAAGGATATGTCTATTCATCACCAAACAAAGGACTCTCATGCATCACGTGT
>JAILXH010294098.1:5403-20560 GCA_023558415.1 Piaractus mesopotamicus | reverse complement strand
TTTTTTTTTTTTTTGCCCAGTTTGAAAAAAGTGCTGTTCTTTACATTTCGTGAACACTTGAGGACAAACAGGCCAATAGTAATTTACTTTAAATAGAGCCTCATTACATTAGCATACATTACTGTGCAAACACAGAGCCCAATTTATTATTTGTTTAATAAATTCTTAGTCAAAACGCCCATTAAGTTCAAGTTATTCACTTTTTAGTGTCAGAAAAAAGCAGAATGCATATATTTACCAGAAAATTACACAGAAGCCTCAGTTATATATAATATCCATTTTTTCAGTATTTAATTAGTCCACTCTTTACCTTTGTACACCCTACTGCCACTTTAAATCTCCCATCCTTCCACTCTTAAAACCAATGAGTTACAGCTGTTTACCCAACAAAAGCTGCTCCCAAATGAGTCACTGACATTATGTTCCCCTTCAAAGAGATAACATTCACACAAGCAGCTACCCAAACACAACCTAGTTGCCTTGAACATTTTTTCTGAAGTGTTCAAAAGCTAAAGGAGCTGTTTCTGAGGGGATTAGATATAAGATAATCCGTTTGTATAAGGAAGGTGAAAGCTAAAGGAAAATAACAGAAACAAACAGGAGTTTCCAAAACTGGAGTTCAAAATATATTTAAAGGATATAGAGAAAGTCGTACTCATAACAGCCATGCAAGACCGCCACCAAAACTGTCACCACCAGATAAACAGTAAAAATTGCACTATAACAACAAATCTTGACATGTATGTAAAACATGGAGTAAGGTTTTATGGAATTATGAGTCTAAATTTGTTATTTGGATTACTATATGATTGTAAGAAGCAGAAAATGCAACCAACATCTAGGACTGAACTTTGGCAGTATGGAAAAATATCCCTGCAGATTTCCTTGAAAAACTGAAAGCAAGTCTTCCAAAAAGAAGTTGTAATGAAAGCAAAGAGTGGGGAGTATGCTGCTATAAGCACAAAATGCTTCTATAACAATACATCGCTCAGAGTATGTAGAAATATGCTTATAGACGTTCTCCAAGTATAATGCCTGAGAAGTATAATCTGAGAACAGGTACTAAGATGACATACTTCTGTAGACCTACATAAACAGATAATGTAGTCGTACAATGCATTAGTAGAAAAGTGTTTGCTCTTAGCATTGTGTGACTATACTATCTGTTATAATGGAAAACTGAATATTCCATGTTTCTTCGAAATAAATCAGCTTGATGTACAGACCCTCAGCTCATATATGGCAAATAGCCTGTCACCAGTGTAAAATAATATAATTAAACACACAGAACAAAGAATCAATATTCGAAAATCCATATAATCATAATTGGGCAGAAAGGAATGTATTATCCATGGCGCAGTGGGTAGCACCTCAAAAAGCACCTGTGTTCGATTATCTGGTCAGGTGAGCAGGGTGCTTTTGGTGTGGAGTTTCCATGTTCTCCCTGTATCAGCATGGGTTTCCTCCCACAGTCCAAAAACTGTGATGGACTGGCGACATGTCCAGGCTGTTTCCTGCCTTCTGCCCAACGACTGCTGGGATACGCTTCAGTGATCCAGGAGGATAAGCAACTTAGATTTTGTATGTGAGTGAAAGTATTATCATTTGAAAATACTCAGGAAAGTACTAATCCATCACAATTTACTGTAACAGAGTATCTGTAACTAGCCACTACCTACCTCTGCATTTATACATTTAATCAGTCTATTTACAAAGTCCTTATAAGAAAGTCTGTCCACTCGGCTGCCGGGCAGTTTATTTCCAGTCGTACAAGACCAGGCTCCTATCTCTTTGAATGGGGGAAGACCTAGAAATTTGAAATTGAAGGCCAAAGTACTGTTTTAAACACATATATGAAATCACTGTTGAGATCTGACAAAAATCTCATAAATAGTGTGTAGTGTTTGGCTCAAATAATGCACAGAAATGTATTTTTTCACAACTGAGGAGGCTTTTCCCACTCTGTCTTTACCAGCAGGCCGATTGGTTCAATTTGTTGAAGGGTGGGACTTTCCCTTGTTGAAAGGGACCTGTCACTTCCTTTATAACATTCCTGCTATTTAGTCTAAAGCAGTTTAGTCCCGCCCATACATGCTGAATGAATGCACGGTCTAGATGTCGGCGTTAACATGTGGACCTGAAATTATGACTGGCTTACATCCTACCACTTTGTCCAACAGACTAATACCAGGTGCAGTGTCCTGAAACTTTAGTCCTGAAGTTTTAGAATGAACTGACATTCTATCTGAAAGCCCTTGAATTGTAGTTCTGCAAGGGAATGCAAAAGGAGAGTGGCTATGGCTATAAGAAACATAGATATAGTACAATTATTTATTAAATCAACAGTATTTCATTATCTGACTATTGACCAATTTCTTGCTTAGACAGCAGTGACATTTACTATTAGAGACAAGCCTTCAGTTTAGGCCATAACTGACCAAAAACTTAATATTTCTAATGTCTGCTAGTGCTCTTATTGGATTCTAGCAGTGTGCTAGTGCTAAGCTAATATCGATTCACATTAACATTTTTTGGCCTTTTACCTTAGCAGAAATATTAACACATATGTTTACCTTGTGTGTTGTCTTACAGTTTTACAGTAACCCTGTAGGGTTCCCCACTGTTAGACTTTCTTGCCTAGTTCTGCAGGTGACGGTAGAAAATAGGGAACAAGTTCAAAGTTAACATCTCAAAACTTTGCTGTATTTATAACAATTTACAAAACAATATGGACAAAACCATCTCACACTGTAATTAAAGTGCAAAATAGTCTTGCCTGCCTGCAATGGCAATTAAAAAGGACTAAGCAAGAGAATTAAACAGAAGTTATGTAGTTTGAATTACTCCAGCAGACAAAACAGCATAGAGATTTCAATGAAAAAGCTGTTTTGATGAATAGTCTTACTAATTATGGTCAATAAGGTCTTTCGGGACAACACTGAAAAGAGCTCTGTTCACTTAATGAGCCTTTTCTCTCATCACAGTTCCCAGAGGACTTTCATAAATCAGATGTGTGCCCCTAAGAAAAACAATAATAATAACAACACTAATCCACAAGCACAAAAACAAAAAAATTAATCTCCCATCATTGGTCGCCCTAATAGCAGAGTCATCCTAAACGATGGTCTATAGCATGTCTGCACTTTGAATTTTTAATTACCAGCCATTGATTTGGCTATTTCTACTGTCCTCACTTGAAAGCCCTTGTACATGTTCTTTTTTTAAGGAGAAAAAAGTGAGTCTACAACAAAAAAGACAAGGTGAGCGCTGTGCCAAATAGTCTTTAACAGCACATAAATGTGAATGGATATTAAATAAATAAATTTAAAATCACATTTTCTTCCCATTACAAGTGCTCAAGATGTAACACCTCAGAAAATGAAGGCCCCATTTGTTCTGCTGAAGGCTTGAGTATGGAGTGGAGCATGTCCTGAGTCCGCGTCTCTCTAGAGACACAGCTTATGGGACTTATTCCACACTCTCTTCATTCTCAGCTGTTCTCTTTTACTGCTCTTTTTCCTGACGAATTATGTCTTGCAGTAAGAGGGAAGAGTCTTAAGTCTTTAGCAGTAAGGAGGGACTATCTTCTGAGCTGCGTTGTAAAAAGCAATTTAAGCGACAATGAAATATTTAAGAGTGCACATTTAGCCTTTCCCCAATAATAATTTGCTCCTCTTAATTTAGAGCAAATTTGGTTCTCAGGCTCCTTAACTACACAGTCTTAATTAATGCCAGTGAGATTAAAAAGGACCTGGTAAAAGGCGCCAGTTGTTATAGTAACTCATCATCTGAGATAAGCTTTAGAACAATTTGCTTTCATGAAATAGCAAATTTAAGCTGGCTGCTTTGGCACAGTGTACAGAAGCACTACGCTGCAAATTTACTATGCAGATATGGATAAAGCGGGAGATGCTCTATTTTCAGTGAATCACAGCCATAAACAAACTGCGCTTTATCGTGCTAGTGTATTTACACATGGTCCTCTTATTGGGTTGAAGCCATTGCTGGTGCTCATCATATTCCTGCTGTTAGAGTCTCATGAACCTGTAGATCAGCTCTTTGCTTTTGGGTCAGAGGGAGCTTGGCATCTGGAGTGCACAGATGTGTAAAACGCTGTTCAGAAAAAAAAACAATAGATTAATACATGAATGTTCGAAATACAATTGACCTGCCTATGCCCCACCCACAAATGTGCTCTATCCTATTAACTGCTGCAAGGTTGAAGAAGCGATACAGAATGTAGGAAAATATCATATCCAGTCTAATAAGAAATTGTAGTGCACAACTCAGCTTTTGTCAAAATATGGAAGTAGTTAACAACATAGTCCAGCTCGATAGAGCAGCATTTTAAACTGGAAATCTAAACTTCTATCTTACTTCATTAGGTTGATTGGGATTTTTGCGTTAAGTAAAGCTTCTCCAGCCTCGCAACAGTTGCTATGTAAGAACACGTAGGGACACATTTGTGGGCGGAGCCTGGATAGGCCAAATGTCAAAAATATAGTACTTTTGCAGAGTCAGAGACCATCATAGAATGAATGAATGCATGAATGAATGAATGAATGAACGGTGGTCTCTGACGTTCGCACAATACTGTACCTAAATACCTATCTTAATGAAAATAGGTCAAAGTCAACTATAACTAACATTCCAACATTTCAAACTGTTTGTCCTCACCTGTCTCAGTGTCCCTGAGTGAGTGTAAAGTTTCACCAAGCCCCATGCAAGGATGAGGACTAAGGAAGAGGCGCTAAAGAGCCATCCAAGAACATAGGCCCAGTTAGGATATACGTAGACACGGTTGTACTGGAGAGGCTGATGCCTCACCATGTAAAATATGAAAAATCCCTAAAGGTGAAGGAAAGGTTGAGTGAAAGAAAGGAAGTGATCAATGATGATGATGAAAATGAGAAAGACAATGTTTAATTCATTCCAAAACAAGCCAAACAGTGGGCATACACTGACCGGCCACTTCATTAAGTACCCCTAGATTTTTAAACACCGTGTCCACTCACTGGACGATGTTGGCTGGATATTTTTGGTTGGTGGACTATTCTCAGTCCAGCAGTGATGCTAAAGTATTTAAAAACTCCTTTAGCACTGCTGTGTCTGATCCACTCATACCAGCGCAACACACCACCACCACAACAGTGTCAATGAAGTGCTGAGACTGATCCACCACCCAAATAATACCTGCTCTGTGGTGGTCCTGTGGGGGTCCTGACCATTGAAGGACAGTGTTAAAAGGGGGCTAGCAAGGTATGCAAAGAAGCAGATGGACTACAATCTGTAATTGTAGAACTACAGTGCACCTATTTGGTAAGTGGAGCTGATAAAATAGACAAAGAGTGCAGATACAAGGAGGTGCACTTAATGAAGTGACCAGTCAGTGTATTTTAGAACAAACGACTCACAAGACACATCAGTGGTGTGAAATATCGCCAGCAGAATCTGAAGAATAAAGTCGGCCGCTCTCCAGACATGTCCTCAATGACACTGTACATGCGATCAGCCCCTGATGGCATTCAAAAATAGGGAAATTCACTGAGTTAAATGCATAAACTGAAATGAAACTACTCTTTTGAAAATGAACACTAAACACTTACCAAAAATCCAGCCAATTACTAGAGATTCAAACAGTCCCATGAAGAGTAAGCAAGCACCACTACACGCATAATAATCAATTAACTGGAAGATGTAGACTCCTCCCTGTGGAGAGAGGATAGAGAGAACAATGGAAAAAAGAAAAAGGTTTTAATAGAAGGCATTCTTAAATAGTAAAACACTGCCAGGAGAATGAAAATGATCACTATCTATACATCATACATTACTGCTTTGTATTGTCACTGAAATTAGAGGGTTTGCTAACAGCCGTCTGTAGCTGATTTGTGCATGCATTTATTGCTATGGTAGCACATTTGGGATCAGACAGTTGGTTATTACCTGAGTTGTCATAAGAATCTGAAAGCAGAAGGACGCTGTGCAGAAGAATAAGAGGAACAGCTCCCTTCTGTTGGGCCGACGCAGCAACATCGGGAACATGTCGCTTAGTGATGACATCACCACCTCAATTGACATAAACTGTAAAACAGAAGAAGCACTTTGTTCTTTACACACTCATGCAGAAGTGAATATATATACTACTTCTTATCTCTACAGACTGTAGTCCATCTGTTTCTCTGCATACTTTGTTACCCCCTTTTACCCTGTTCTTCAGTGGTCAGGACCCCTATGGACCCTCACAGAGCAGGCACCTCCTTGTTTCGACGCTCATTGTCCATTTTATCAGCTCCACTTACTATATAGGTGCACTTTGTAGTACAATTAGTGTAGTCCATCTGTTTCTCTGCATACTTTGTTAGCCCCCTTTTACTCTGTTCTTCAGTGGTCAGGACCCCCATGGATTCTACGCTCATTGTCCATTTTATCAGCTCCACTTACTATATAGGTGCACTTTGTAGTTCTACAGTTACAGACTGTTGTCCATCTGTTTCTCTGCATACTTTGTTAGCCCCCTTTTACCCTGTTCTTCAGTGGTCAGGACCCCCATGGACCCTTACAGAGCAGGTACTGTTTGGGTGGTGAATCATTCTCAGCGCTGCAGTAACACTGATGTGGTGGTGGTGTGTTAGTGTGTGTTGTGCTGGTATGAGTGGATCAGACACAGCAGTGCTGCTGGAATTTTTAAACACCTCAGTGTCACTGCTGGACTGAGAATAGTCCACCAACCAAAAAATATCCAGCCAACATCGTCCAGTGAGTGGGCAGCGTCATGTGACCACTGGGGACTAGAGGATGACCAACACAAACTGTGCAGCAGCAGATGAGCTATCGCCTCTGACTTTACATCTACAAGGTGGACCAATGTGGACTAGGAGGATGACCAACACAAACTGTGCAGCAGCAGATGAGCTATCGTCTCTGACTTTACATCTACAAGGTGGACCGAATGACCAACACAAACTGTGCAGCAGCAGATGAGCTACTGTCTCTGACTTTACATCTACAAGGTGGACTGACAAGGTTAACTGACAAGGACAACTGACAGGGTAAAAGGGGGCTAACAAAGTATGCAGAGAAACAGATGGACCACAGTCTGTAATTGTAGAACTACAAAATGCACCTATATATATATATACACACACATATATATATATATATATATATATATATAAAGATAGATAGATATAAAACCTTCTGGTTTACCTGTGTGTCTAGGCCCAAGAAAATCAGCATGATAAAGAAACAGGCTGCCCACAGCTGTGGTAGTGGCATCCTGGCAACTGCCTGAGGGTAGGCTATAAATGCAAGACCTGGACCTTTGGAGGGAAACAAATGAAGATTCTAATGCACACTTTTTTGTGTTGTACCAGTGTTCAGGTAACAGTGATTAACCTATCTATGCTCCACCCTCAAATCTTTCACTGGGTGTGCTCCAGAATCCACCGGTGTATCCCGGCGTATGCTACTTTCGCCACCCAAAACTTCTGGCACAGCCGATGAAGTTACATCATATCATAACAAACGCCACACAAGAAATTCTTTCTCAACCCATGAGTGACAATTTGTCCTCGATAAGGACAGCGACAACAGCCTCTAGTGAAATTTTTTTTTTAATTGTAGATAGGTTATGCAACAATGTGCATAAGATCTGGTAAAAGTGCCGCCGACACTCCATTAAAACTGGTTACTCCACCCTTGTTGCTGCAGATAAAGTGATGGTAAATGGAGTGCACTCATTGCAACTGCTACAAAGTTGGGCAAGCTTTACAGAAATCCCATTAAACTGAATAAGAAATGGTAGTTTTAATCAGTGCGTTATTGTTTTCAAACATCTGCTATTTATACATGTGTGAAAAGTCCCTTCAAAACAGGAAAATTTCTCTCTTGAGACTACAGCGACACTGCTGTAGGAGGTGAGTTGGCATGTTTACAATAGAAGTAGTGGTGATTTAATTCTTCATTTTGTCTTGAGTGTCACTTGAAGAAAAACATCTTAAGCAGAAAGTTCACTGGTTTCAGTGACTTCAGTTTTTGTGTTGCTAGTAGGCTACAACAACAGAACAGCTAACCTTGGAACAGACATTGTAGAACTTGTTGAGCTTTATACTGAATTGGTGATGGGCTCTTTCAAAGATTTTTATAAATGACAGATATTTTCACAAGTGTAGTTGGACTTGAGAAAGCAGATTTGTTAAAAGCCTAAAAACCCCACACTCTAACTATGGTTAGGAAGTGCCCCTTCTGATGATGCATCCTGAAGGTGGGAGGATGTTTGAAAAACTACAACTGCTTTGGGGTGCATTTTTGGGGACAAGCTATTTTGATTATTTTTTCATTAACAGGTGAACACAAGCGGAAGGCAAACAGCTAACATTTCTGCTAGAAGCTAAATTATATTGCAGCCATGTAACTGTAGCAACTGTCTTAAAGTCATCAACACATTGGAGTAATGGATTACTTATCAAAACAAAAAAATATATCAAAAACATCAATGCAAAATGCCAAAGGGAGTCCTCAAGGCCTGGGGTTGAATGGAGCTAAACAGCTGAAAACATGAAGTTAAAATAGTTTCTTACTCCAGGACTTTCTTTAATTTTAGAAAGTAGAAGGATGTATTTCACTGGCACTACTGCTACTGAATGCTGATTGGTTGGCGAGCGGAGCTGCTCATTGGCTGTTTACGCTCACTGGCATCATGAACGTACATGAGGCGCCATTAGGAAATTCTGTAACTCGAGTTCAAAATTACTCAGAAATATAACAGCAGCGTTAAAATGTTTTATGCTGTTCTGTGTTCAGGAAATAAATGCATTTTTCTACATAAAATGATTTAATATTTACAAAACATTATTTTGCTCAAATGTTCCATATTAACCCATTTATTTTGGACTTGCTTGGAAGCGTCTTCTAGTGTTAGACAAACCCAGTAGACATTACAAAGTGGTAGTTTTCCCCACTACAAATTCTCTGGTATTTATTAGCCTATAGCTCAGGAGCTAGGCTAGCAGTCAAGATTGTTTGACTCCACAGGGCTTCCCAATGGATGTATAACATATTTGCAAAACGCATGCTGAGAAACCATTAACAGACAAAAACATAAAATGATATATAATAAAAATAATATTGTTAGTTCTGTCAAACTGATGAGGCTAAGGGAAACAATGCTGTGCTACATAATAACTGCATGACATGATATATTCAACTCCAGTTGTAAGCCCCTTTAAACACTCCAATTACACAGCAACAAACCTACACCTCATCTGTGTGTCCTTTCACATGCATATAAAATAAATATAATTTTTACATAAAGCACACACTAAATGGGCATATTTTGTTATGTGCTACAATTTCTCATTAGGTCAAGTGGGACTTTGGCCAACTTTCTGTAAAGCTTGTCCAATCTTGGAACAGAAACTATGAAAGTAACTATAAAAGAATACAAGCATAGGTCAGTTGTGCTTAAGAAGTGTATGAAATATGCATTGCATATGCATATTTGTATGTTTCTTAAAACTACCTGAGTCAGCTACGTCTTCAACATCAGTACCAAGCTGCTGTGCCATAAAGCCAAGTACTGAAAAGACCACAAATCCAGCTATGAAACTGGTACAGCTGTTCACCACACACAGCCAAATGCTCTGTCTGCAACAAAGCATAAATAACAGGAGCCTGTATACAACTGCGTTTCCTAAAAAGTTGGGACACTGTGCAAAATGTAAATAAAACAGAATGCAATGATGTGCAAATCATTTATGTTCTATTTTTAATTGAAAATAGTACAATGACAATATATCAAGAGTTACATGACCATTTTGACTTTGATGTTAGCAACACATTTCAAAAAAGGTTGAGACAGTGGCATGTTTACCACTGCATTGCATCACCTTTTCTTTTAACAACACTCTGTAAGTGTTAGGTGACTGATGAGACCAATTGTTGCAGTTTTGAACATGTTTCCCCATACCTGCTTGATATAGAACTTCAGCTGCTCAACAGTTCAGGGTCTCCATTGTTGTATTTTTATTATGTTATCAGTGGTGACAAGTCTGGACTGCAGGCAGGCCAGTTTAGCACCCAGACTCTTTTAATATGGAGCCATGCTGTTGTAATGCATGCAGAATGTGGTTTGGCACTGTCTTACTGGAATAAGCAAGGCCTTCCCTGAAAAAGACGTTGTCTGGATGGCAGCATATGTTGCTCCAAAATCTGTATGTATCATTCTCTATTAATGGTGCCATCACAGATGTGCAAGTCACCCATGACATGTGCACTAATGCAACCCCATACTATCACAGATGCTAGCTTTGGAACTGTGCACTGATAACAAGCTGGATCGTCCCTCTTCTTTTTAGCCCAGAGGACACAATGTCCATTATTTTCCACTTCACTTCAGTCCATCTTAAATGAGCCCAGAGAAGGTGGCAGTGTTTCTGAATCCTGTTTATATATGGTTTGTTCTTTACATGGCAGAGCTTTAACTTGCATTTATGGATGTAGTGACGAACTGTGTTCACAGACAGTGGTTTTAGGAAATGTCCCTGCATCCTTTCAGTGATTTTCACTACAGAATTGTGTCTGTTTTTAACGCAGCCTGACTTTTTTGAAACATGTTATTGCCATCAAATTCAAAATAGGCATACAACTCTTGATATGTTGTCTTTGTACTTATACTGTAACATTACGCTTCAATTTCATATTGCTCTAAACGTTCACCTTGCTGGCGGCTTACCTGTAGCAGTTGTTTTTGTAAGGATTGTAACTTCCAAGAACTGTCAGACTACCTGCTCCCAAACTGTAGGAGAAGAAAATCTGCATCGCTGCGTCGATCCAAACCTGGGAGGCATCAAATACTCAAACGAAGAAGAGCACTGCATGATTTAATGCAGCGTCAGACAAAGTCTAGCTCATCTCAATTAACCGGTAACATTAATTAGATGACAAAACATTTGACTATCTTTTATCAGTTAATGGCACTGCTTCATTTTAGCAGTTAACATGACAGCACCTGTGGGTCTACGAGGCGTGAGGGCTGTGGGTACAGGTAATATTTCACACCATACATAGCTCCAGGTAAAGTCAGACTTCTTATCAGCAAAATTAGCATCATCACATATGGAAAGACAGCTGTAAAATAAACTGCCTAAGAAAGACAAAAAAAAAAAAAATCAATAAAACAGACAGCAATTAGAGTTTGATTTTAAACCGCTGAATTTAACAACATAACAACATAATCACGTTTAACAACAATGTAAAAATAATTAATCAATCATTGTTTGAAGGGTATTTTCGTGTGGTCCACTTCTGTCCCAGAAAAAGTTTTCATTTAATTTGATTTCATTTCAAGGTTTTCATTTTTAAATGATCCGTTTCAAATGTCTATTTATTCATTTGGGCACAAAACAGGCTGTTTTTGTAACTGTGCATTTAAGACATACTGATATATGTAAAGATCTCTGCTCTGATTGGCTTCCCGGTATTGTGCCTCAAAGAGTTGTCTGGACTGAAAATCTCCTTATAACATCAACAAAAATGGGTGGGGCTAAACTGCTGTAGGCTGAAAAGGTGGATCTGTGTAAATGTGTTCTTTTTCATGACATGATAAAAAAAGCAAAACAGGCTGTTGTTGCAGCTTAATTTCCATGTATGGACTATATGAACTGGGGAATGAGTGGCACGTTTAGAAAGTTTAACAATCTTTACATACTGCATCAAAATCTTTATTTACTAAAGGTGGGGAAAAGTATGGTTCTCCGTGATGTAGGCTCTTTAAGTCTTATGATTACATCAAAAATGACCACAGTCTACACATTCGCTAGAAATACAGTCAGAGACCACCCTTCATTTAATGAAATGTATATGAAATAGCCATTTTAACTGGAAGTTAAATGAAGAGCTGTCTCTGACTTTTGCTCATTACTGTAAATGATCTGACCTTCCCAGTTGACTTGACACCTTTCCAGATGCAGAAGTAACATATGATCCAAGTAGCAAGTAAACAGAGGAGAATCTCCCAGTTCACGTTGCCCAGTACCTCAATTCCTGTAGAGATGGCCAGCACACGGCGCCTGATGGTCAGAGGCAGAAAAGTTATGAGACAAGTGAAGAGACATATGACCGAGCACGATCAATACCTACTTTATTGGCTGGAATAGCAATTACATACTCCCAGAATTCAGTGACAGAAGAAGCAGTGAAATTCAGTTGAGTCTTGTTGACGGTCCAATTGATCTTGTTTGATGTGAGCTCGACACAGTTCACTAATGGGCAAAGAGAGGAACAGAAAAGAAGACGAGGCACAGAGTCCATCATCATTACACATTAATGGCTGGTGCTAAGATCCCATCTGAATGATAAGGAGCAACCTCAAAAACACCTGATTGACTGCCCTTCAGCTATCAGCTGTGAGCTACATTAGGTTTGTTCAGAAGATGATTCTCATTAGATGTGCTTAATTTCCTTGATAAAAATTCCATTAATATATTTCTAATCTGGAAAAGGAACCAGAGGAAGTCTATTTGCATGCATCAGCCATATATTGTACCTGTGTTCCAGAGATTACCACAGGTATTCCACTGAATCTCCGTGCTCAGAGAGGAGATGAGGTAGAATAGAGCCCAGGCTAGGATGATATTGTAGCAAATGCAGTTATACAGCGCAATCAAACAGCCCGTGTGACCAATACCTGCCAAGAAGATTGAATAAATGTAAACTCACAGTCAAATACAAAAAGCTTCTAAGTAAATTCAGAATCACTACATTGAAATTAGATTATTTCTGTTTCAAATGGCATCACAGGTTAACAACAACTGTGCTAAAGTTGTATAGCTACATGTCTGTACATGCAAACTAAGCTGTCAAAACAGTCTGTTTTAAATTAATTCCTTTTGTAATGTCATTAAAACCCACACATTTATATACAGCAGCCTCTTCAGCCTGTAGTAGTTTTACCCTGCCTTTCACACTGAAGTTATGCTGTGTTTACTAGTGTTGTAGTACTCAGGTCTCGGTCTTAAAACCGTACTTTGACATTCCTGGACTTGTCTCAGTCACAACATCAGCGTGAATCGGTCTTGTCTTAGTCTCAACATCATTGTGACTCGGTTTTGTCTCAGTCCCAACATCATTGTGGCTTGGTCTTTTCTTGGTCCTGACGTCTTTGTCGCTCAGTCTTGTCTCGGTTTCAAACTGAATGTGACTCGGTTTTGTCTTGGTTACAACATCATTGTAACTCAGTCTTGTTTCGGTCTCGACATCATTGTGACTCGGTCTTGTCTCGGTCTCAACGTCATTGTGACTCAGTCTTGTCTCAATCCCGACATCATTGTGACTTGGTCTTGTCTTGATCTCGACATCATTGTGACTCGGTCTTGTCTCAGTTCCAACATCACTGTGACTCGGTTTTGTCTCAATCCTGACATCACTGTGACTCGGTTTTGTCTCAGTCTTGACATCACTGTGACTCGGTTTTGTCTCGATCCCGACATCATTGTGGCTCTGTCTTTTCTCGGCCTTGATGTCTTTGTCACTCAATCTTGCCTCGGTCTCAACAGCATTGTGACTCGGTTTTGTCTCGGTCGCAACATCATTGTAACTCAGTCTTGTCTCGGTCTCGACGTCATTGTGACTCGGTCTTGTCTCGGTCTCGATGTCATTGTGACTCGGTCTTGTCTCAATCCCGACATCGTTGTGACTTGCTCTTGTCTCGGTTCCGACGTGATTGTGATTCGATCTTGTCTTATTCTCGACATCATTGCGACTCGGCCTTGTATCAGTCCCGATGTCATTGCGACTGGGTGTTGTCTCAGTCTCAACGCCATTGTAACTCTGTTTTGTCATGGTCTCAACATTATCTGTTTTGTCCATTCCTCCTGCTAATTTCCTCTCCTTGATTCCTTCGCATTTTTCTGGGGTAGGAGAGTACAGTATGAAGAGCCCTACTGTAGGAGCAGTAGCAAAAGTTTTTGGACACGCCTTTAGTGATCTTGACTACAACACTAGTGTTCTCATTATGACGCTAGGCGGATGACAGCAAACCTCTATGATGGCTGAGAAGCCCCAACAAACTGCAAATACAAAAATGAGCTGCAAACATAGAAAACTCTTTAATCAAAATGACAACATACACACTTAATTTTACAAACGCTCTGCAAAATAATAAAACATGCTGCGAATTCATAGACAATTCCGCAATCTCACAAAATACTTTCATTAAAACTATGTCACCAGAAACGTGTCAGTCACAACACAGCGGAAATGTTTCCGGAGGAAACTCAATAAGGATGGAGCCATTCAGATTCTTTGAAGCAAAAACATTAACTATTATTTGAACAGATGTCTAACATCACAAAATTGTGATGGCAATTAGCTGTAGAGTTTAAAATTTTTATGACTGATAACTACTGTAGTTCAGCTATGACAGGACACATAGCTAACTAGCCCGCCAACTTGTTCGAATACAAGTCTCTGTGGTCTTCTGTCAGTGATTTTCCATCACAGATATTCTGTCTCTTTTGAGAGTCTTCCAGAAACATTTCGTTGTGTTGTGGTTCACTTCTGTCGTGTTGTGACAGGCTTTGCAGTGTTTCTGATGTTGCATGTGTTCTCTGAGTTTGCAGAGGGGCAGGACTACCACAGCTTTTCCAGTAATGCTATCTCTGTGGCAGCGTACATAAACCTACACTCTTAATAAGATGGTTCTTTGAGGGATCTTTTGAATGCTTAAAATGTTCTTTGCATGGTGAAATGGTTCTTTAGACTGATGGAGAATGTGTTGTATATGGATTTATATAAAACCTTCTTGTAGGTTCCATGTAGCACCAAAAAGGGTTATTCTATTGTTGCGATCTCAAGCTTGTAACCATGTCCCATATAGAACAATTTTATTTACTGAAGAATCCTTTTTAAGCATGTGCACAAACATCATAGATGATCATCTGGGGGAAAAAGTGAGTAAATATAATGGTTTGGTCACCCTCAGCCAGTGGACAGACTCTTCTCCAGCATGTTGCCACACTCTCCTTTGTGTACTGTCCAATACAAGTGTCCAGGACAAAGAGTGGAACACCACAAGTTACAGCAAACAGCAAGTAAGGCACCAAGAAAGCACCTATGAAATCACATGATTAAGACATGCTTTAGTGGAACAGTTCAGTAA
>JAILXH010294092.1:3049-16645 GCA_023558415.1 Piaractus mesopotamicus | reverse complement strand
ATTCATACACAATTACAGTTTGTTTCCTGACTTTAACATATTGGGGGGAAAAAAACATAAAATATGACACATTTTTATTTTATTTTATGGTTTATTCTTTGCAATATGTAGGAACTTTTAATGCACTAAAACCTGTAAAAAATATTTTTTCATATTTGAATTTTTTCCCAGCAGAGCCTGTGTTAACTTTTGTAAACGTACAAAATCAATAAAACATGTAATCTGACTGGGGACGTTCTGCATACAGTTGCAAATGATCATAACTTGTTAGCTACAAAGCCTCATAGCTCCAGTGAAAAACTAAAGAAGTAAACCTCTGACAGTGAACACGTCTTGACTGATAGACTGCATTTGCGGTATGGGGGTCAATGTAGTGAAGAACTATCGCTTTCAGAAGCTGTATATCTGCAAACTGCCATGTATCTGTGCAGCTCTAGTCAGTGGACAATTATCATCCCTGTCACACACACGCAACTCCACATACATACACACAGATCAAGTGATGAGGCTTGTTTCCAGCCTCTTGGCATGATGCAGTATCCATTAGCATGCGACAAATCACGCTGACCCACAGCAGAGCAGGAGGGAACATGGTGTTACAATAGGCAGGCCTGTGAGCAAGAACACACTGTACTGCATTTACGTCCGGCTCTTTACAGCCGCCCCAGGAGCTGCAGCCCTCAAACACATGGGATAAAAGCTACACAGGGTTTAGGAAGACTCCATGTTCACATCTGCTCTGCTGGACAAGCTCCACAAATCTTGAAGAGATAACACAATTCAGAAATGTCACTTTCCAAGTGCAGCTACTGTATAATAAACTATGCCACTGTACATACTAGAGGAGTGAAATCACTTTTACAATATTGTTTAATTTGTGCATACTGCTTAATTTTAAAAACTTTTGCATATTTTATCATTATTTTGTTTAGTTTATAATTATTTTCTTCCCTCTTACATCCTGTTTATTTACCACAGTCGTCTGTGTGAGCTACAGCCAAGACAGATTGCTAGTACTTGTGCAAAACATCAAATTCTGATTCTGATTTGCCACCATTTTCAGTCAGGTGCAAAAGTTTGAACACCCCTGGCCAAATTAGATTAGTTTTGTTGATTTTCTAAACGAAAATAAGTCAAATGAATACTTATCAGTACTAATTAAATACTTTGTCTGCAACTGTTAGTGCACAATTTTTACTTTTGCTGAGTTTAAC
Source organism: Piaractus mesopotamicus (assembly GCA_023558415.1). NCBI lineage: Eukaryota > Metazoa > Chordata > Actinopteri > Characiformes > Serrasalmidae > Piaractus > Piaractus mesopotamicus. The sequence goes on along the minus strand of JAILXH010294092.1, from coordinate 15,431 downwards.
ATATTGGAAACAATTAAACGTAAGTTCTAAAATATGCAATAACCTCTGCTAAGATAAGACCACGTTCTCTGTTTTCTTTATTGTTTTACAAGAAAATAGGTTGTTCTGCTCTGAAACCTCATAATCTTTTTTCCACATCATTACATCATTCACAGGGCACTCCCTGGTAGAGGTGGTGAAAGAATAGTTTCAATGACTCAACTGTAGGTTTGGCTAGACCAGCCAAAGAGGAAATGTCTCACCCTTGTAGTTCTGTTTTTTCCCCCAAGTTGAAAGTGAAGTTTATTTTTTTACACTGTCGGCCTTTGAATTGTTATTAGATGAAATAACTGTTTGTTTTTCATGACTCAAATAATACAAACTTACAATAAAACACACTAAATTACACTTGAATAATTAGTAAAAAGGTGTTTGTCAAATGAGTCATTTCCTTATTTCAGAACAAAATACTGAAAACAAAACTTTCTCGCAGCATTAAAACAGCAGAAGCTCTTTCACGCCCTCTAGTGATGGATTGAATCAGGTACAACAACATCAGCAGCATCTGACCTTTGCTGAGCTTGAGGCAAAAATAACCATAGAAATAACATCAGCATCAGGATACGAAGCCTAATTCTCACTCTATACATTCTTTTACATTAACTATTTCATATAACACTCAAACTGGGATTAATAATGCTGTAAGAATGACGTTAGTCTAGTGTGAAACAGGTGGAAACATACATGCTTTATTACAGTTTATTTGCCACAAAGTTTAAATAACCTTGCACTGTCTGAGGGCACTTAGTCTCAGTGGTACTGACACAGCCAGTCAGAGCCGGAGCTACAAAGGCAGCCGCTGAATCTCTAATTCACGACTTGCAGAAAATAAAGGAGAGGCAAGGAAATTGCTCAATCAGCACATTGTATGTCTCCCTCCCTGACTGTAAATAGGACCACTGTGATTCCTTCAAAGCCTCTGTAAGGCCTAATTGTGCACTGGTGAAGGCTGGGATTGTGTAGGGTTGGTCCAACACATGCTGTATATTATCTTTAATAACTGCTTAAGCAGCACTTCCTACCAGCACAGCATGCTCCCTGTACAGTGCTGTAAAGGCCTGGTGTCAAGCTGGAGCCAAACAGCATGCTGCATGCATTAGTGCCAGAGTATTGCATTGAGTATTATACTGTACTGAGTACTGCTCTGGCCACTCTGCTGGCCAGTTTGCTATGGTTATGTACTGAGGTATTTGGTTATTATTATTTGACACAAATGACATGTACAACTGTATCATCCAACATAAACAGTAAACAGGCACATACCTACATTTTTATCTCTTTGCACGTTGAAAAATATTGTCTTTGGGGTTCAAGTGTGAGTTGAGACTTGAGTCGTTGTTACAAATTATCAGTTTAGTCTTATTATTAGCTGCAGACATTACATTTTACAAAAGTAACCCCCATTTAATACCTGTCAGGTTCAACATGCTTTTAATAAAAAAAAACCTTTGCCCTGCAGAAAAACCTTCAGTAAACACGATGTTTTAAGGAAAGAGGTGCAACAACTTGAAACACTTGGTTAGTCAGTAGTTTATGTAGCATGTGAGCCAGCTAGCACAATAACTAATCCAGCAGAAACTTTAGTAAGCTTTAAAGGAATGTGAACTGTAACATCATTAAAACTTCAGCTAGATTAGCTGATAACTTCAGCTATAATAGCTAGTGCACTAGTTAGCATGCTTGCTAGCCGAGTTATTTTACCTCTTTCTTTCAAACACTTTTGCTGTTTGTGCTTAATTCCATCAGTCAGACTGAAGCTTTCTCTACCTGTCTGGGTAGAGAACACATTACATCTAACTTGGTCGTTCAGACATACTGTTACACAGCTAAGAGAATGATCACACTATTTTTTTCCACAACAGCAAAGGACTGTTTTTCAAACACACCATGAACTGAACATCTCATTATAGCAATTACATGCGGTCATTACTTGGCAGCAACTAAATATCTCAGTTTCATTACAGGATGAGCTACTGAAACACAAAACTTTATCATGAACTACCAAAACATGTTAAAGGCATTAAATCTTTAGGGTTGGACTAGCATGTTAAAATGAAAAACTCTTGTGAAATTAACCAAAGATTAAAAAATTTAAGCAAATTAACAACAACTGCAAAGTGTGCTGGGAAGCTGCATTCGGATCACTACAATATTCGGAGACCGGCTCCCCAAAACTGTGCAAACTGCAGTCACTCTCAGAACGTGCTTTGCAAATATCAGCAACTTCTGTATAATTCTACATCTTAACATCTTTGACAAGGAACCTGAACTGTGTCTCCCAGAATGCACCATTTTTACAGCACTTTGTTGTATTTAAGAAACCCAGTCGATTACTGCAGTGTTTTCACTGTAGATTTACAACTTTACAGAGTACAGTTTTGCTGAAAATAAAATCTTCATATTTTTGCCACATTTTTGGCATTTCTTCACATTAAATCAATAGTCTGAAGTGTAGATTTGAATGTGTCAAAACAGAATATAACTTGAATTTTATTAATTGTGTAATTAAATATGTAATTACACAATTACATCTGAATAGAAAATAACTAAAAAGTTTTGATTCTTGATTTCTTATGCTTAACATATTTGCAATTAAATTATGTCTCTATCTCTGATCTGTGATTGTCCAGTAGAGGCTCACTATGGAAACTCTGCAGAAGAAAGCCGTCTCTGAGGTGACACTAAGTTCCATGTGTTCCTACCATTTGGTCATGAGTTCATATCCTGCAGTGGGCGTCGCTTACCCCTACTCTCATAACCTTTGTCCAGAATGCCCCTTTCATTTTCCACCGTGGGCAAGAGGTCATCTTCTGCTGGACTCATCTGGCTATGGAGGGTCCATGACCTCATGCAGGCTCCAATCCCACTCTGGCTTCCTGAACCACTTCTCCCACTTCCTGTCTGCTGTGACATTAGTTCCAGTTGGCTCTGATTAGTGAGAGTGGGCACTGGGAATGGCTTCCTTGACATTACATCATCATCTGAAGCATTGGAGAGGGAGAGAGAGCTTCTTTGCTTCTTCTAAGTATTGTCTGAGTAAAGGGTTAAACTGTAGTATTCTGGAAATAGCACTGCTAGCACTTTGTCAGAGTTTCCTAGTTCTATCTGCAAAGAGATTGAACTGCATCATTAACCATGTCCACTATCACTGTCTCACAGAATAAAGAGGATTAACCAAGTTTCACAGAAAAAATTGAGGCCAAAACATTATGCTGTTGTTTCTTCATGTGGGAATTTGGAGGCCAGGGCAATACACTAAACTCCTCGCCATGTCCCTCAAACCATTCCGAAACAATGTGTGCAGTGTGGAAGGGAGTATTGTCCTGCTGAAAGAGGTCCCTGCCAATGGGGAATGCCAGTGCTACGAAGGGGTGTACCTTGTCCCTGAAGATGTTTAGGTAGGTGGCATGTGTCAAATTGATGTCACCATGAATGCCCGGAATGTGGGTTTCCCTGCAGAACATTGCCCAGAGCATCACACTCTCTACACTGGCTTGTCTTCTTCCCATAGTGCATCCCGGTGCCATCACCTCCCCAGGTTAACAGGGCACATGTATCTGGCCCATCCACATGATGTACAAGAAAACATGACTTATCGGACCAGACAACCTTATTCTGTTGCTCCAAGGTCCTATTCTGAAGCTAGTGTTCCCATTGTAGGCACTTTGATGGTGGACAGGGGCATCCTGACTGGTCCGCAGTCAGCCCTGTATGTAGCAGGGTGAGATCCACTGTGTGTTGTGACACATTCCTCCTGTAACCATCATTGAACATTTCTATGATTTATGCCACAGTAGCCCTTGTGTCGGTTCAAACCACTAACTTAAAAAGTCAGTTCCCAGGCTGTATTAAAATTTTGAGTTAAGTGAACTTCCAGTAATAGGAATCTGCCTCTTAAGATGTGTTGACTTAATATTTTAATTTCAATAAACTCAACATTTTAAGGCCAAATTTCTTTTGGTCACAGCACCATTTAAAAAAAAAAAAAACAGTGGCTAGCTAGTTGGCTTGGTAGGCTAATACATGGCATGATGATAATCTAGCTGCTCATGCTAACTGTTTTAACTGACATATTAATTGACATATCTATGTTCTGTGTGTCATGTGTCATAGCAAAACCAAAAAAGAAATTATAGCAGCATAAGTGGGCTACATTGTTGTAGCTCATTAAAACTAAGCTGTGGAATGCACAATGACATGCTAATGCTAAAGGGGCAATCTAGCCTAAAATAAATATTTCATATTTTGTTTGTTGTGTTATACAGTATTCTGTGGTGCAGTTGTAGCCCATGTGTTTTCATCCATCGGTGCTCTCTCACTACAATGTCCAGCATACATTATGCAAAAACACCACACAACCACTGAGTACCTGCTTCTGCTACAATAAAAAAAAATCTCTGCCACTGACAGAAGCTAATAAATACAGACGTGATGTTGGACTTCTTAGCATATACGTAAGATGTCAGAGTTCTTTCTGCAATGAACAGCCTGCCCTCAATTATCCACCCGAAAGCAGTTGTAGTTTTTTAAAAGTTACTCTCACCTTTTACGATACATCATTATGAGGGAGTTTTTCAGGTCTTAAAACCAGAGAATCTCATTAAAGAGGTTATTGTTGCACCACAGTAGAAGGCAAGTGGACATATTCACAACAGATAAAGCAATAGTTAAATGTTTCATTTTGGTGTCCCATCAACTTATTTATAAAACACCAACCTGGTCTATTGAATAAGGTTTCTGCCAGTGTTCAGTAGTGCAACAGTTACTACTAAAGATTGCATGGAGGAGCATGGATAGGTCAATTCATAACCTTCTCCCCCTCTGACTGTCAAGACTTCCCCCACCCTCAAAATTCCACTTTAACCCCTGGTCTGAGAGTGCTGATCTAAGATCAGTGACCTCTACTCCAGTTCCAGACGGAAACTGGTCTGAGATCAGCACACAGTAGCTATCATTGGCTCTAAACTTCACCCACAGAGCATTAACCGCAGGGACATAAGCAGCAGAACGAGCCTCCATTCCCACAGCAGCACAGGGACAGGCTCATTTCTCAACGCTGCTATCCAGAGCCCAGATCGAAAATGGCTCTGGGGATAATTTCCAGGACTTTCATTAACAGCAGAGGCAGATATAATTATTGGCAGTTAAGCTCAACCAATCCAGCATGCTGTCAAGCCTCTTAGCACACAATATGGGGCTATTTGAAAGAGATAACTGGAAAAGATTAAGGGCCCAACAACCTCCAAAAATAAACTAGATGAAGCCAAGTCACTGTCAGCAGAAACAGTATGTGTATATGTGAACACAGCAAATCTGGATCTTCACTTCTGAAAGCTATGAGTCACTCCACTCATAACCACAACATAAAACTTTTGGCGGCTCTTTAAAGTAGAAGAAATTCAAAACAAAAACAAATTCCACATTTATTACATAGCAATAACCTTTTATTTCAACTCAGAGATTCCAAAACAGAGCAAGATTAATTTACAACCTGAAAACCTAAACCAAAATCACCTATACATGAGCAGCTGACACTTGTTTCTCTACACGCCTGATGTTTATTAAAATAGGTTTTTCCAAGCCAGCAACGATTTGCTTTTGGACCGAGGCCATTAATTATGTTAAGACTCTGTAATCATAGTTGCTTTTGTAGAATGTGTATAAATGTATGGTGTACGTGTATGTATGTTTGTACATGTATGTATGTGGACACATATGCAGGAGTGTTGTTTGTGTATTTGCTATCAAAATTTAAAAAAGTTATTAACAAAAAAGATTTTTAAACAACCCACACTTCCCTTCTGTTTCAGTGGGTCAGGTGACATTAAACACTCCAATTCACCATATTAGGTTCTCATGTCACACAGTAGTATACACAGAGTCCAAAAGATAAACAGGGCAGACTGCAATTTTAGGGGTCCAAGCACCTACCATGCTAGAAGCCTACTGATGATTTGCTAGAGTTCTTCATGTTCATCTTCTGCCATCTTTGGTGTCATGTAAAGTCTACATTTAATGGCCAAGTATGATGCTCAACATTACTGCCTAGATACAACATTTACTGCTTCCAGCTATGCTTGAAATGCATAATTTCTGCTAGTACAAGTTGGATTCTGATCTATTACCTTCCTGATGGATTCCAGCCCATACTTTATTGGATCCTACCCTTAGTTTACATATTAAATGCATTCATGTAATGATCTGTGAATATGTGTTAAGAAAAATCATATTTTCTACAAACAACTTGGTATGTACAACCTTATGAGCCCATAACCTATTTTTAAATATTCTATAACATTTACATTATAAATTTCCTAACCTTTCTTTATCCTTTAAAATTAAATGCTGTTTTGTGACTGATATGGAAGTCCTGTATTCAAAAAGCAGCCCGGGTTGAAACACTCCTTAATGTATATAGCAGGGCTACACTGCTGTAGGCTGAATAGGCACATGTGTGTAAATGAGTTGGTTTTTGTGGCAACACAAAAACAATAAATTCAAAATGGACTGCTTTGAAGCTTAGATTTTATACATGGACTAGAGAGTGAACTGTACATTTTGAGCCTTAAAAAGTATTTACATACATCAAATGTTAGTTTGTCCAATGTTAAGCAATAGTTTGAAACCTACTAATTGAGTTTTTCTAGCATCTTTAACTTGCAAAGCCTACATTTCATGGTTAAATATAATGCTTGACAGGACTGCCTATATTCCACATTTGCTGCCTCTGGCTGTGTTTTTAATTACTATTCTAGCAAATGACATTATTATTATTCTGGCAAAACTCATTATCAAAGTCATTAGTGTAGAATCAGTACCTCTGATATGCCTTCTGATAAGAAATACATTTACAAGGCCTAGTCTGCTCTATCTGCAATGTTCAGTCAAAAGCTATGCTAAAACTGAAAAGAGCTGCAACACAATTTTACTTTTTATGCCACCGCAGCATGTATACCATAAGGGCTATCTGTTATTTTGAAGGAACTGGGCCATATGAGCTGCAGTATGGATACTTTCCTCAGGATACTTTCTTTTACTGATCTTGAAGCTGAAAAAAATCTCCTTTTTTTCTTAATCAACAACATCAAACCACTGAAAAGTATTTACAAATACACTTTCCGCAACTTCTGTCTCCAGGAGCTCTCAAGAACTGCTTGATTAAATAACATAGCAAGCCATTTTAGGAGCAGCCTCCACTTTTCCACCTCTGTGTCTTTATCAGGGGTAAAAAGTGTCTCGTTGTGCTGTCATTTATTTCGGGGGTTATGTGGCCGCTCCCTCTGAATCGTGCCACGGAGAGCATTTTATTCCTCAGTCTTTCTGGCAAAGATGACTATGCACACACGTACTCCTCCCAGGCCAGGAACAATTACCTGCCAGCCCACAAAGCAGAGGCAGTGGTTCAGCCCTACCCGAGAGACCAAAATACCAGCTTCACTGAGAGAAGAGAGCCAAGAGCCCAAGGACATTTGCTTTTTTTAAGTGACCACCAAGTGAGAGCGCTTGTGTGTTTTTATATTCCAAAATAGAGGCTTGTGCTGAAGGACTGAAATGATCCTGTTGAAATGATTCAGAATGGTTTAATGTTCTTCAGATCATTTAATGGATGAAAGTGTTTTTTCTTTTGTCTACATCGAACTGTCACTCTGGTTATTGTGTTTTGTGCAAAAATGCCCTATTCTCTCAAAATTATTAATATAACAAATTTTGTATTCAAAGAATAACACGCATCTCTGTTCTTGGACCCGCTTATTGCCACTTGAGGCTGTATTTTGTTTTGTGATCTGTGTTTTGTTCCTCACTTTGGCGGTTGTTTGCATACAGATGCTTCTGTTTAACGCTGTTTAACGCTTCAGTTTAACACTGTTGTTTTCTGCACATTATGCCATGGCTTTGCACTATATGTATGTTTATAAATGCATAGGATGTAAAGTTATGTGTCTATTTATAATGTTTATAAAATGTCCATTGATATTATCAATACAGTACATCCATCCATCCATCCATCCATCCATCTTGCTAGATAGCTCTATTTTTTGACAAAGCTGTAGGTAACAGTGAAATATTCATGATGTAGTTCTAAACAAACATCCCTGACATACAGTACTGTGTATAAGTCAGGAACCACCCTATATATATTTCATTTCCAGTCATAATGGCCATTAAGTATTTCAACCTAAGGAAAAAAAATAGAAAACAAATATTTAGCATAAAATTTCATAAAGGCCTCAACAACTGAACATAATATCACACTTTTCAGTTTTTCAAAGAAAGCTATAGGGATAATTTTTCACGCCTGCAAAGTTCAGTCTTAGAAGTTGGTTGCATTTTCTCAGTCCACTGTTCTGACAACATCAGCAGCTTCTTTGTTTGATTTGCAGGTGTTTTGCTTTTGTTTATTTCCTTTTCTCAGTAATGGCTTCTTGACAGCTACACATCCTTTCAGACTCATAGTGTTGAGTTGTCTTCTCACAGTAGGAGGATGAACAGAAATACCTATAAATTTTATGAGAGCTTTATGTATAGCTTTGGTCGTCTACCATGTCTTGCATGGTTGTTAAGAGTCACATTTTAATAATTTTTGAACACCACTTTTGCTATCTTGTACATTTTGACTCAAAATTAGATAAATAATGGGTGGTCTCTGCCTTTTTCTTTTGACAGTACTGTATATAGTGCTGTATGTATTGTAGGTTTCTATATCTAATATGATTACAAAATACACAGCATGCTTTTCCACAAGTAAATGCGACGTCACTTTTCAACACGTGAAATGCTAAATTCAGCAGCCTAAACTGTTCCCCTAAAGCAAATCTAAATCCCCAGCAACTGTTGGTTTAAGATGTGATCTCATCCTATTCCTGTTCACCTTAGGAAATAAGTGAATGTACCCAGTGCAGATGTTTTCCAAAGATACACCCTGAGATGAAAGGAAATCCCTCCCAGGAATGATGGTAATCTCAACTTTGAATCACTTGCTTCCGAAGTGTGACATCACTGAAAAGCCAGCGAATTAGCAGTGAGGTCATAAAGTGTCATAACAACCCAACAACAACATGAAACAAGAGCACACAATCTCTTTGGGCATTTGACATGTAGTGTAACTATTAATGCTTGTCTTCACTCACATACTGAACTTACTCATCATACAACCAATTATATAATGGAGTCGGATGTCAAAAATGGAAGACAATAAAACCAACTCTGAATGTGATTAATATGTTCCACTATGCCAGGAATAGAGATGGAAATGTGCACCGCCCACTTTCCTACATAGTACACTTGAGGGATCTACTTGTGGAACACGCATCACTCAAAATACCACCAAATAATTCAATTGATTAATTCAAACAGGGCTGAGAGATCATGAATCGCTGTAAGAAAAGCCCTGTCCCACGCCTTGGCCTGCTTCTGCAGCTTTAAACTGATCAGCCACACAAATTCCTGAGCTGTACAGCTGCAGCAGAGTGGGCAGAACTTCCCACATAAATGAGAACACATGCAAATATAATAAGCCCCAATTAGGGAAACTTAGCCTCCAAAGTGCACCACTTTTCACAATCAAATAGCTTATGTATTGTTTGATTGTTTGCATTCCCACTGCTGATTGAGGATTTAGCCATAACCACTCAACCACCAAACAGTGGAGAAGAATGTGTGTTAAATGAACAGACATGTGGGGTGCAGCTACTTTATTGGAGTGTGTGTGAGTTTGTGTTTGTTTGTGTACATTTTCAGTAGAAAAATGACTTTTTCAGAAAAACTGGGCTGCTGGACCAACAAAATGATTTTGACTTTGTAAAGTACGTCTTACTAAAGCTTCACGTTTCATTTTTAAAACTGAACGGGCAAAAGGGGGGCCGGGCAAGACCTGGTAGACCACCAAAACCATCACCATCAGAATAACAGTAAAGCTGTTGTATTTGAGAGAGAGGGGAGAAAATGAAGCTCTACTCTTGGTTCAGATTTGCAAAAATCCACAGGTGTTTCTCTCCATCCTTCGACTGTAAGAAGACAACTCAAAGCTATGAGTCTGAAAGGATGTGCAGCTGTCAAGAAGACCTCACAGAGAAAAGAATTAGATCAAAAAAGAAAAACATTTATGGATCAAACTGACCACCCCAGAGTCCAGACCTCAACATCATTGCATGTGTTTAGGATTACTTGAATCGTGGGAAGCAGAAAATTCAACCAACTTCTGAGAACTTTGAAGGTGTGAAACAATATCCCTGCAGATTTCTGTAAAAAAACTGAAAGCAAGATTTCTAAAAAGAATGGAAGCTGTAATTAAGATAAAGGGTAAATATGTTTTTTGCCTTTTTTTCTGATGTTAAAAAATGAATTACTTCATCATAGCAATTTCCATTTTTGACTGGAAATTAAGTTAAATAAAGGGTGGTTTCTGGATTTTGCACAGTACTGTAGGTATTTACATATATAAATGTATAAGTATGGAGCATAGTATTGTTAGATATTGGTGTTTATGCATATATACATGCTTGTCTCTCTTTGCAAGCCATAAAAAGTATGAACCATTTTCAGATCATCTTATGCAGTAGATCATAATGAAGTTTTGTTGGCTTATAATACCTAAAACCCCAGTTACAATCCACAGTCCTTACTGCCATCGCACTCCTATTTTAAGTAGCATTGCCCTTGCTGTGTTGTCATGCTCACGCATTTATTTTGGTTCTTGGACTCGGTCCCGCTTTTGGGGACACTATTAAAAAGTCATTGTTGCTGCCCTTGAAAAGATCTTGATTGATATATAAAAAGTACCATTTGACGAGATGCTGAGATACTCATGACACTGAAGGGCAACAAACAGGTACACTAAACTAAGCTGAATTTCTGTGCCATTACATAAGTGAGGTTAAAACAGGGAAGAGAAATACACATCTGTTGCACTGTGGAGCACCCATGGCAGGGCCTGCAATCACATCTGGGGTAACCCAAAATGCAATGACGTTACTATACACCAGATGAGATGGAAGGCAACCACCTTTTGAAGTGCTCTTAATTAAAAGCTGAGTTAACCAGAAAAACAGATCCCAGCTTGAGCAGAGGAAATGCCGTAACTAGTATGTTTTGGAGCGTGGTTGCTAAATGGATGATATTTCAGGAAATGAAATATGTAGCCTCAAAATGTTACTGCTTTGGCTAGAAGCTTTTTAACTTACATAAGGAGGAGAAATAGTGGCGGCAGATGTGGTCCAAAAGTCACTGATATTAGCTTTTAGCAAAAGCAGCCAGCATGGCCACCTGTAGTGAGTGGAAAGGAAAACGCTTTTCAAAAAGTAGGATGCCAAAGTGTATTCTTTGGAGTGATGATGCAGAAGAGTCTCTTTTGGTTCCGTGGTTTTCAAACTTGTCCTCATGGACCTTCAGCAAACTAGTCTTCATGGACTATTCAACAAATAAGGATAGAGCACAATGGTTCCTAAGGACCAGTTGGATAAGCATGGCCATATCCTTCAGTGGACGTCTCTAAAGAACCATTTTTGTAAATGAGAGGATAGTATGAAGAACCCTAACCTCCACATAATATAATTTTTTTTCTAGAACCATACCTCCAAGCCAAAAACTATTTAGGAACATTTATTTTTTATGAGTTAAAGCATATAAATGAATGTACCTGTGGATGGTGTCCTCTAATTTCTTGACGTGAAGCTCATCCTGCTCAATCTGTTTCCTCCGTCCTTCGTCTTCCTCATGAGGTCCTGCTGGAGTTCCTTGCAGAAGCCATCTTTCCCTAGTTGCTTTGGACTAGAGACAAAAAATAAAAACAGTGTATAGGTTGACATTTGAGCTGATTTTACCCATTTGCACAATCTGTTAAGTCACAAGTTCCAAAAATACCAGTTCAGTCTAAAAATGAACTTTTTGTTGTAACAAATAAGAGTTTAGCCAGTTTTATTCAAAGCAGTGGTCTGGACAAAAATGCTTTGGCAACACTTTACTTGGACCCCATTACATAACATTACCTTGCTATAAAAATATCAGATGTTATACATGGTAATGAGTTGTCGTGACAGATTTTGTTCAGTAATATAACTGTCATGTTACCATTACCGTTTATTATCATGTCTATAGGTTTGATGTCATATGTCATTACATTACATCATCTGTTTTGCCATGTACCAGTAATGATGTTACCATTTGTCATGCTTCCCTCTGGTCCTGCTGTTACTACTTTCCAGTCTACAGACTTCATTTCCCAGAACACCCTGCCAGATCACATGGCCCCAGATTTCCCTCACATGACTCTCCACCACTCCACTTCACCTGATTATTGATTTAACTCACCTGTTAAGCACACTTTTTAAACCCCCCAGTTTCTTTG
>JAILXH010294065.1:48030-64979 GCA_023558415.1 Piaractus mesopotamicus | reverse complement strand
TATAGCTTCCTTATAGTGACATAATGTATGTAATGTCCAGTATGTATAAATTATGATAAATTTACGCCTCCTTCATATACATTATACATTTATCCTTCTGTGTGAAATGTGCAGTGTGGAGGATTGTAGTGTTACTGTTTATATTGTTTCCACTTTAGATACTGCAAGAAGGTTTATGAGAGTGGTAACTTCACACATTAGTTTTCTAATTACTTAACCATAAGATATTTTAATTTTCATATACTCATAATGGACAAAATATTATGTCACTTTTAGAAAGTTATGCATTTAGTAATCTGTTGCATTGATTTGTATACATAAACTGATTTTGTACAACTCATTGTTTGTTAAAGAATGAGTTTGTTGTAACTGAACAGCCTGTACAGCATTTATAAATATAAATACACACATCAATAATTATTTGAACTGTCATTTACAAACATTTGTACATTTTTGAATTCTGATGAACTAATTATTTGTTTACAGCTATTTATGGCCAGCTAATGTTTTATTAAAAGTGATAAGTAAATGGGTAACATGCTATCTAATCCAGCAGTATCTAACATATTAGTATTGGTAGTAGTATTAATATAAGTATTAGTATTAGTATATAGTATCTACCTCTCATAATTGCTCACCTGCTAGCTTATAATTTCACCTATCTTTTGGCAGTTCAGCTTGAAGAATATGTTGAGATATAGATGAAGGAAATGCTGGGTATGGCAGCCATGAACAGCCGTGGCTATAAAGACAATGTTTATAAATGCTGACAGCCTTTTGAAGCCCTGCAGTAGAACTTAATTTCTGTGGTATCTTGCTGCTTTAGCTAGCGAGAGCTGAAATATCATAATACAGTTCATGGGATATGTTAATAAAGGGCTAACATGCTGGATAAACCAACACAACATAAATATCGGGCATTAGTACTGGCATCTACTAACTAACACTGGTAGCTGTTCACTAGCTGGCTTATAATTCATGAACAGTCATAGCTGAAGAGACAACATTTACAAATGTAGACAGACTTTTTAAGCACTGCAGTGGCCATATGGATATCTATCATTAGTGCTGGCATTTGACATCATCTCACTTTTTCAATTTGAATATTATTTTTGTAACTGTGCACATAAAACAGATGGTTCTTCAAGGGTTCTTTAGTAAAGAAAATGGTTCTAGATAGAACCATGAAAACTCAAAGAACCCTTTGCATGATTAGACGCTTCTTTGTATCATAAGAGGTTCTTCAGATTGATGGAGAATGTGTAGTAGATGGTTCTATATAGAACCTTTCTGAAAAGGGTTTTATATAGCACCCAAAAGGGGTTTTCCTTCTGTGACAACGTCAAGCTTGTAACAATAGAAGAACCCTTTTGAGTGCTATATAGAACCCTTTTCAAAAAGGTTCTACCATCTAAGCACATTCTCCATCAATCTGAAGAACGCTTTTGTGATGCAAAGGGTATAATCATGCAAAGGGTTCCCTGAGTGTTCATGGTTCTATATAGAACCATTTTCTTCACTAAAGGACACTTGAAAAAACGTACCATGCTGAATAAACTAGCACAGACCAGAATGCATCCCATGCTTGTTTATGGTGGTCTGGTGCTGGTCTTTTAGCTGGTCACCCAGCATGGTCATGCTGGCTAACCAGCTTACCAGCATCCAAAACACAGCATTTGCTGGTGATCAGCATATCAACATCCACTGCTTCTGACCCGCATAACAGCATCCAAAACACAACATACACAGGTTTTTCTGGTGACCAGCTATGCTGGTCTAAGCTGGTTGTTTCTAGCAGGGTAGCCCTCAGTTGGCCTTACAGTTTTACAGCAGATTATTTTGAGATAGAGAGATGGATGAAATGGTATGACAGCCCTGAACAGCTGTGATGGCTATATAAAAAATGTTGAGAACCTTTGAGTAAAGGTAGTACTAATTAAATGTAATTGATGTGGTATCTTGCTACTATACTTAGCTTGCTGAATAATAAAAAATGCAAGAGATTTGTAAAATAAAAGGCTAACAGGCTAGCTAAACCACCACAGTATCCGTATCAATAACATTGACCAATAACATTGACATCTGACATTTAACATCAGCATATCGTTGCTGTCGGAAGAAAACCTCATATCTCTGTTTTTGTCGTTTTTCAGTTTTTGACATCATTTGAAAATGCCTGTTGCCCTTTATATTGTGTGTAAATTTCATGAAGAATGGACCAACAGAAATGGCCCAAAATGACTTAGAAATAGTCTGGTTCCATTGACTTACATTAAAGTAGATTTTTTCCTTCTCCTGTAAAGTTACCATTTTGGAGATACAAGGTTTTCTTCCGACAACAGCGATGTGCTTGGCTGTCAACAAAGCTGCTCACTAGCCTATAATTTGATCACTTTGCTGGTTACCTCTATTTGAAAAATGTATAGTTGTCCAGCACAAGCTTGGCTTAAATTTTGGTTTACCATTATCGAAATATTCAAGTTCCAGCTTTATTCTCCTATAGGCAGTCACACTGAGATGTTAGATTCTAGAGTATTTGCATTACCTTGAAGCTATAGCTACCGCTATGTAATATGTTTAGTGTTGTGTTATGTGTTATCATATTCAGTATTGTGTGTTGTATCGTGCATGTGATGTCTTGGCATCAGTCCGGCCTATATAACTGTGACTGTCCACTGTATAACAGGCTGGCTAAATGTCTGGTACCTGTGCACAAGAAATAAAAATTCAGTTCCCCAGACATACAGCTGCTCCCTGGTTTTGGCGGGTTTGGATTCTTCAACCCTTTTCAACCACATGCTTTTGTATTTTTTTTCTTAGGTGTGTAAGAATATGTATTACCAGGAAATTTGTACTGTATTGTCTGGGACATGTTGCATGAGGGGAATAAGAGAATTTCTTTACAATGCAAGTGAAGCTATGTTTGTCTTGTGGATGATACATGAGTAATAAAGGCAGTATGTATGGTCTAGTGGAGAACCTCACAAGGGCACTTTATCACAATGATGTTTGCACCCTACTGCAATATAACTTAACATGCACATAGCACACATTTTATTACATGTAAGAGTTATGGAGAAGAATTCCATTGCATCGAACATACATTTATAATATTCTTTGCATGACAGCGTTTATAGAATACCGATATGCTGTAAGTGTGTGGGTGAAGTAGATTTAGTCTTATTTAGCTCTTCGCTACGCCTTTTTTCGCTGTAGTACTGATCGCTCACCTTAATACTCCGGCACACACATTCAGCCTTGACTCTCGGTGACAAACAGCAGGAGTTGGCCAGATCAAGGCAGCCCTCCTTCCCAGCATGCATTGGGCCAGTGTCGGCCCCCGTCCGTATTAATGGGATTGTGAAGCTCATCCAAGCATTCCGATAATGGAACAATGCGGGAGCCATCTCTGACGATCCCTCATCTCTCGGCCGCTTCGATTGATCACCAATCCAATTGCTAACTGGAGTAAATTGAATTTGGAGCCCTAACATTGTTCGTTAACCACAGTGCCGATGAGATGGCCATACAGATTAATGATAATGGGGGCCCGGGATGGCTCTCCCAGGCAGCCAGCAAGATTTGATTAGCCTGAGACTAGCATTGGAGATGGAGACCAGCCCTCCCAGACTGTTAGAGGAAGCACTTAATGAAAGGCCCGTATGGACGTCTAATCGGGAAATGTTTGTCTGGGTGCTGGGCTCTCGGTTTACTGTAGACGTCTGGTGCATGTCGTGAAGGCATTATGTACATGCAAATATATAAATGAGCACATGTGTGTACATGTATGCTTTCTAGGGGGAAAAAAAATGGATATTTGTTCCAAAAGGAATATTTGAAAAAAACAAAATCACTGCACACCCAAAATCACTATGTACATTCTGTATACGGAGTCAGTATATATAATATGCAGTTTTCTAAGTGGAAATAAGTAAACATAACACACTTCTGCACATTCTATTGACAATTACTATTTATTAATTCAATTGAACACATTGAGGGAAAAAATACAATATAAATGTGGCCTGTTGAAAAGTTATGGCACATTGTATGTTTTATGTTTGATTTTTTGGTACCATTTTAGAATAAAACTACCCTTATAAGCGGTTTATGAATGATTTAAAACAAGTTTATTTATGGTTATTAATTAGGTCATAAACACTTTCTAAATCATTAATAAACAGTTATAACACATTAATTAAAGGGGAAAACGTGAGCTGTTATATCTGATAAAGCTGACAGTTTTAATTCTGACTGATGGAGAAGACAGAGTAAGATAAGCAACTAGCAAGAATTGTGGTTTAACTACACGCTTAAAAATGATGGTTCTTTAAAGGCTTTTTTGTAAAGAAAATGATTCTTTATAGAACCATGAACACTCAAAGAATGCTTTGCTTGATTAAAGGGTGTTTGCATCGTGAAATGGTTCTTCAGATTGATGGAGAATAGAACCTTTTTGAAAAGGTTCTTCTATTGTAACAAGCCTGACATTGTAATAAGAGAGGAACCCTTTTCGGTGCTATATAGAACCTTTTTCAAAATACTTCTATATAGAACCATCTACAGCACATTCTCCCTCACCTTGAGGAACCCATTCATGATGCAAAGGGTTCTTTGGGTGTTCATGGTTTTATATAGAACCATTTTCTTTACTAAAAAACTCTTAAAGAGCCATCATTTTTAAGCATGTATATAAATGAATGCAGGTTCACTATTAGGCAAATAACAGATCACTGCTGACCTTTTTTGTGTGTTATAACTGCTTATTCATGATTTTTAAGATATTTATGGCCTAATTAATAACCATTAATAAACTACATTTAAAACATTCATAAACACTTTATAAGGGTAGTCTTATTCTAAAATGGTACCTGATATTTTTCACAGGTTTTTTTTATTTTAAAGTTAGCAAAGAATTGTAATTATGCTCTGTAAGTGCTTTGTTCGCTGCAGAAACATTTTGCTTAGAAAAACAACAAACTTTTGCATATGACTGTATGATAAATCTAATAAAATCAAAAATGTTAAGAAGTATTAAAATTTACTAATAATCTAAAATCTGTAGGCCTGGGACCACTTATCAATTTATTGAAAAAATGATCAATAAAAGGCATGAAATCGATCGGTAGAATTTATATATTTTTTCCTGTATTTTATGCATTAGCACTATACTCGCTGATCCATTGTCTGAAACTCCCGTCTTGGTTTTGCCTCATTGCTATGTGAGGAAAATATAGCAATGAATGTTAATGTTAATTAGCCAACGTTTAATCATTGTGAGGTTTTTATACACTTATACAGACTTGCTTTCTGTGGATTTAACACACTGAAACCTTCACATGACGCCCAGTGCTCTTTTATTATTTAACCGTGAGAACACGTAAAGAAGGCTCAGAGGATCAAGTTAAAGCAATAGCGGCATTGCTGACTCCCACATGAGCTGGAACTCTTTGCGCTTTGTGTGGTTGGTGGAGCTCGAGGCCGTGCTTCAGCTCGGAGCTCCGAACATTAAAACGAGCGAACAAAGTACGGAGGCAGCCGTGCGCTCTGGTGTGTAAGAGGGCTTTGATGTGAAAATAGTGTAAATTAGTGTCCTTCTTTTTTTTTCTGTAAATCTCAGTGCAAAAAGGCCTTTGTCGCCCCCTCTGGCGCAAACAGACACTGCCCTAGATGTGCTGAATGTACAATTATTTGCAAAAGTTTGGGTGCCCCTGGTCAAATGACATAAGTTAACACATCCTCTACAGAGAATTCTGTACATTATTATGCACAATTACTGTATATTTGCTAAATTTAATGTATCAGGGAATGTATTATGTAAACTTATCAAATAAATAGAAACTATTTATGAAAATTAATATAAAAATGCCTATTTAAGTCTGTTCCCTGTAGTGGATGTGTTAACATTTCAATAAAAAAAATCAACAAAACATCATTTGATGGGGGTGTTTTCATTTTTGCGTACAACTGCATAACTATAATACCCTTGATTTTAATAATAAACCTATTTTTTAATTAGTGATTTTTATTAATACTATTTTCTCTACCGTCGCTTTCCAAAGAAAACCATGCATCTCCATTTTTGCCAATTTTTTGTTTTCTACATCATTTCAACACACCAGCTGTCCTTTATGGTGTGTAAAAATTTCATGATGCATGGACCAATAGAAATGATCCAAAATCACTTGGAATAAAATCTCTTTACATTGACTTACATTGAAAGGTAAGAGTGTTTTTGCCTTCTCCTGTAAAGTTACTATTTTGGAGATACTTGTTTTTCTTTGGACAGCGACGATATGTAACATACCTTTATTGGTTTTTCAGGGTTTTTAGTGTACCATTTTGTGTCATTTTACTTTATGTTTAAACCCACCTTACCATGAACATACACTAGTTTTGAAAAGTAAAACTAAATATATTTCAGTAATTAATCAATGTAGTTTAAGAATGCATCAGTATTGGTTATTGCATTTATACATGCTTACATAGACACACAAAGCAGGCATAGTCCTTGAGGAGAGTTGTTGATTGAGCTGTGGATGTTAGTCACTTAGGACTCACACTGACCATGATAAGCTGGAGGGTGGTTTATGATTGTCAGCCCTAACCTTCTCAAAGTGCGCGTGTGTGAGAGTGTGAACATTTGTGCAGCGAGTGAGTCAGCGAGCCACAGTCTTGTCATCTTTGTGAGGCAGTTTTTTTGTTTTTTTTATTTCAGAACTAGCGGCGACTAAACTCTCTTCTTGGCAGTTAGCGTTGTGGTGCTAATTAGAAAGTAGCTAAACATGTACCGCAATACTCTGGGGTCTTTCAACCACAGTGTGTGTTGTATCGGGTCATACTAATGCATCCTATGGTGGGCGGAAGAAAGCAAAGAAGAGGGAAAAAAAGTCAGAGTCAGAGTCTTTTTTAGCACATTTGATGCAATAATGTCATGGTTATACAACTTGGCTGAAAGCCATTCTGCTGTTGCAGTTTTGCAGCACAGTTGGTGATATTTTGTCGTAGTTCACAGTCTTTTGAACATCTGACACAGTTTAAAAACTGCACAAGTTGAGAGATTAGTAAGATATCTTTAGAACGACTTGTTAAGGTGAAGCCCTGACTGTCCAGACAGACGGTAGCCACATGGTTGAAGGTTTGTTGAGCATAATTAGGGTGAAAGTCTATGTTAGTGAAAAGATTTAGCTTTAATGTTTTGTCAGGGGGTTTAGAAACAAGGTCCTTGTCCTGTCCCAGCACTATGTTTGATTTAATTCACTCGATTCTTGTTGGACACTACTCTTAAGCATATTGCCCACGTACTCTTAGTTCATTTACATTGGTCTCTATCTATCTGTCTATTGATCTCACTATCTTATCTTATCTATCTATCTATCTATCTATCTATCTATTTATCTATCCATCCATCCATCCATCCATTCATCCATCCATCTATCCATGTTCAACCCTAGTTCCCAAAAGAACCACGCCTCACAAGATCATTAAGGTGAGAAGCCACTTCTTCACACTGGCTAGTACATGACTCTCTGACCTGAACCTGGGATGCAAGATGGGACTTTTTTCCCCCCATCAGATATTAATTGTCTTGTTTAATTACACCTGAGTAATTAGAGGGGGGAGAGACTCAAATCCCTGTTGCTAAGTCTTCATTAATGTATGCACTCTCAAAGTCAACGTGGCCTGTTCTCAAGGATATGAGCACCCTCCCCAGCCACATACACACACCCGCACACACACACACCCACACACAAATCGGCAGTTAATGGACGGAGACAAAGCTGCAGTCAGCACCTTCGTGACGGCTGAACGTGGGTGTGTGTGCATGTGTGCTGACAGTGCAGGCACGCTGCGAGAAGGGGGTGTACTGTTGCTGAAGACCCCCGCTGGTAATAAACACCTGAAGATAAATGGCCTCCCTCCACTGAGGCGATCACATGCTCTCACCATTTCATCGAATGTTAGGATTTAAAGACCATAAACGTATACTCTAACCTCAAAGCTATGATACTCCACTTCCTAGACAACAGCCACTTTTGAACACTACTGTTTAGGTACCCCAAAGTGAAATCAAACCCTATACAACATACTCTATCAGTGCAAATATCTTTGATACCCTGAGCCAGTGAAATCCAGCCAAAGGTAGAGTGCTTTGCAGAGTCCACCCTCAATTTATTTAATTTCCAGTCAAAATGGCCATAAATTACAAGTTGTTTATTTTTCAGGAGATTTTCTGAGGAGAGTGGATATAAGATAATCCACTTGCATAAGGACGAGGAAAGTCAAAGGAAACTAAGTGGAAAAGTTTCCAAAAGTGTTCAAATATTATTAAAAGATACAGAAAAATGGGACTCCCAACAACCATGCAAGCCCTGCTAGACCACCAAAACAATTACCATCTGATAAACAGTGCTTTCATGTTTGATAGAAGATCAAGCTCCACTCTTGCTTTAGATCTGAAGAGAGTAGAGACCTCAGCATCACTGAATGTGTTTAGGATGTTTGGGTACGGCTGGATCAGACACAGCAGTGCTGCTGTAGTTTTTAAACAGTGTGTCTACTCAATGTCCACTCTATTAGACACTCCTACCTTGTTGGTCCACCTTGTATATATAAAATCATAGATAGTAGCTCATCTGGTGCTGCACAGTTTGTGTTGATCATCCTCTAGTCCTTCATCCATGGTCACATGATGCTGTTGGCTGGATAATTTTGGTTGGAATTTGGCAGTGACACTGAGGTGTTTACACAGCAGCACTGCTGTGTCTGATCCACTCATACCAGCGCAACACACACCCCACCATTACGTCAGTGTCACAGCAGTGTTGAGAATAATCCACCACCCAAATAATACCTGCTCTGTGGGGGTCCTGACCATTGAAGAACAGGGTAAAAGGGTGCTAACAAAGTATGCAGAGAAACAGATGGACTACAGTTTGTAATGTAGAACTACAAGGTACACCTATATGCTAAATTGGCAGTGAGTGTAGACACAAGGAGGTGTGAAGTGACCAGTTGGTGTATGGTCAGTTGAGATGTCTACTTGGCTTTTTTCCCCCACTCATGGTGTCAATGATTGTTTTTTGATTTAAGTGAAATCATCATAGGAAAGTCAGCATGCAGCTGAAATGTTTAAAAGGCTAATCCAATTTAATAGCAATTAAAATGTCCTGGTTAGATGTGGTTGAAGGGGTACTTGAGCCATATTTAAAGGTCTGTATGAGTACCTTAGGCAAAACCCGATGGCTCCTACAGCTGCCTGTGCACTCAGCCTCCGTTCTGCCCGAAGTCGTGCTGGGTGATGTTGTGGGCTTAGCTTCGCTCATGTGATTCGTGTCCAGCATCGGACTCATCGAGCCGCTCACTTCCCGCGGTGTTGCCTTGGGGACGCGTGTTGCCGTGTCAAGATAACGGGCCCAACCCTGCTGCGTTATCGCCGCCTCCCTCCTGCTAATCGGCTTTCAGCTCAGCGCGAAGTTTTAAGTTGGAAGGTTTTTTTTAACGTGGGGCTTGCCTGCTTAGTTAACAGAATGCAAATGGCAGGCAGTCAAGGTTAATTTACTTAGTGCCAAGTCTCAGAGCATCGCCTCGTGGCTAGCTCAAAATGCTTCTCATCTGTGCGGTTTTGTTCTATTATGAGCTGTTTAAAGGGGGAAATAAAAACCCTCTGTTCCTATAATGCGCCTTTTGTTTTTTCCAATGACTGATGGTAAGCGAGAGAAAACAAAGGCATGTGTGTCAGAATGAGTGCTTCTCTTAGTTTCTTCATATACTTAGAAGATTAATTCCTTGCTTTTTAAAAAAGACCCCCTTATCTTCATCCCTCGCTGTGTGGTGCCACCGAAGGGAGGGCACGAGGAGCACCTTGATTAAGACACATAAGGAGGGTGCGTAATTGTCAGAGTGCCATAAACAGTGACTGCTCATCAGTGCTCATGAATATGCAGTAAATATTCATAGGACTCGGATATTATGTAAAACTGAGCAAGCGGAGCCTGTATCTCTCTGGGTAAAGGTTAATGACTCAATGAGGGAATCCAGCCGTGACCTTCCCGCACCATCTCGAGCGGATCCTCCTGACCTTTTGCGGGTGTGCGGCCCTATCTCGGCGCCGCACTCGCTCTCGTCTTCAAGCACGCTTTATGCTCATCATCTCCACTTCTGCATAGGCAGAAGGATGCACTTCCTTCCTTTTCCCTTTTACTTCTCAATTCTAATTCTGTCAGTGCTAAAGTGGCACAAAGAGGCAGTTGGTGAAAGAAGTGGAAGACCCCTCCCCCCCCGCCCCAACCTTCCTAAGTTTTTTACTGATGTCAGATATTCACCTTGCCTGATCTTTTGGAAGTCGTTCTCCTCTCAAAGGACTCCAGAAAAACAATCTAGGATGCGAAGAACCTGGCGCGAGGCGCTAAGCTCTCATGGTAGATAACAGATAACCTGTCATTGCACTTGAAAAAAAAAAAAAAAAGCGTGACAAATTGTGATGAATGTTAGCATTGCTCTCGCTCGCGCACTCTGTACACCGCTCAAGCCGTGCCATAAACATGCGAGAAAAGAGGAATAATAAAACTGGATGATTAACAAGGAGTTGGGTCGGTTGGTGGTGGAGGTGGCGGTGGGTGAGGAGGGGGGGTTTGACAGATGCATATGAATGGCGGCCCTTTAAGCAATGTTTTGCACTTGCTCTCTCTGGGGGGAGCGGATCTCCCCGCGGAGAAGATGCAGCTGAGAAACTCGGCTCTCAACACACAAATCACCCGGGGCGCTGGTGGAGGAAGCTGCCAATGCAATCTCGAATACCTTGCAGAGCATCACCAGAGATCTTCAAGTGTCTGATTAAACTGACAGGGCAATCAGGCAATGGGGAACTTGCCTGTAGATCTGGGGATCTCCTTACTTGGCTGCCTGGTGTGATTGTCCTTGGTTGAAACTAGCTTCTGTTTGGTAGGAAAATATTGCCATGTGTCTCTTAGGGCTCACACCGAGCCAGTGTTGAAGAACAAGTGCTGAACGATGATCTGCTTTCATCAACTCTTCATCACTTCACGTCTTCTGTGAAAATTTGCACTTGCACACTCCACAAAGACTACAGCTGTTGGCTAACACTTGATGCACCTGTGTGACGAAATAGCTTTACATAGCAGGAGGAGGCAGTAGTCTGTGTTTTCTATCGAAGAAAGGAAACAGGAAGGCCAGTAAAGGTCTAGGCTGATCAGCTTGGCATGTGCTGGCTAACAAGTGATATTCAGAGTTTAAGTTGAAAACATTCAAAGCTCTTGTTTATCTTGTTGAGAATTGTTGGAATATTCAAATTCTTTCCATTTAAAAATTGGGACTTTCGAATAGTAAAAATGGTTAAAATGCCCATCCCTAGTTATGAAACATTGCTGCTCGCACTGGCATTGAAAACTACTCTCTGAGCATGTTGTTTACTTGCTTTGCCCTCTTTTGTTTCTCTTGTCATGCACTGATTCGCTCGAGTCAGTCAGAACTCCTTCATTGCTGGTGCCGATTCAACATACTCCAAAATAGCACTGACAGTTGTGCGAGGCGCACCTCACAAGCTATAGGTGATGGTGTACCAGGGATCAAACCAAACTTCCGGCTATCTCCAGGGAGTCTGGTAGGTTTCGTCGCTCAGTCTGGCATAGAACAAACTACTTTGACAGGAAGGCTCTATTTAACTGACCAACCAGAAACACAAAAGCAGACAAATGTTAATATGGTGTGACATCAGAAACATAACCATCTGAAACAAAGTAGTAAAAGATGGCCCAGTGGCCACTGGGAAAAGCTCTGTCGGTAAAACCGAAGAACTTCAATAACTTTGAAAGGTGGGATGCTGTGATCATAGCTAACTAAATTCAGCAGTATTGTACTTTGAAAGGGTAACTGAAAGGCTCAACTGCATGCTACTAGCATTTAGCTGAATAAACAAGTTTGTTTTACATGGGTTTGGTGAAAAATGGTGTATGAAAGTGCACAGACAAAGAAATATGGATAGCCAATGAGAGTGTAACTGACAAAATCCTGATAGCCGTGGCCCTCTTAACATACAGTATACCTGGGCTTTTAGCTATGTTAGCTGAGGCTACTCTTAACACTCTAGTGTTAAGTGTTCAGTTTAATGCTCCAAAACTGATGAGTAGACATGATTAGTGTTACTTTTAAACCACATTCTTCAGCAATTGTCCCAGCAACCCCATTATTCCCAAGACGGCACATTATTTTGGCTTTAGTTGTCAAACAGAGGATTGGATTCTCTATAATGAATGTGCATCAGCCGCACCCTCTTGTCCCTACATCCTGCCTCTGCAGTGACTGTGAAATATTTTAATTGTCCTTGCTTTGGAGATTAAACCGGACAGTATCTGTCCTGGGAATTGTTAGCCTGCTTCGATCACTGCCTCACTGTACCATCAACGGGCATATTTTTTTTGTAAGTGAAATGCTGGACTTCATGGCCTTGGGGAATTTGCTTTACTGCTTTACTGAAACTGCGCAGCAGAACTGTCATGTTGAGATGTTTTGTATTACTTGAAAGCAGTCGGGGCAGTAATTAAAATCTTGTTCATAAAGTCTTGCACTGATGTTCTCTAAATACTGTGGCTTACTTTCACCTTGCGCTGTGGTTGGATTGCGAGGGTTGATATTATGTAAATTCTAAAATGTGTTCCTTACATTTTTCACATTTCTTATGTAGTATATAGTAGTTCTGCTTTTTTAAATATTCTCACTGTCCAATGAAAAACAAGTATCTCCAAAGTGGCAGCTTTACAAGAGAAGACAAAACCCTTCTTTACTTTTAGTATGAGTTAATATAAAGAGATTTTATTCCAAACAGTTTTGGAGCACCTCTATTGGTCTACTCATAGAGAAATTTGTAAAGGGCAGCTGGTATGTTTAAATAGCATAGAAAAAAATGAAGAGACTTGTGGTTTTTTGGTCACTGTCGATATGCAGTGTTTAAAATTCTTGTTTCCTTTCTTCCATTTTCAAGTGGATAATGTGGGTCCTGTAATCATTTAGTCAGTGTGAGATGATCCACTTCCCATTTACTCTTTTCTACTTGTTGGGTTAGTGTCACTCTTCCTAACCTGCTTGGAAAGTCTGTTAAGGTCCCGAGGGCAGGACCAACTGTCACCTTTTTCTAACAGCTGCTCAAAGATCACATTCTGAAACTGGGTTTTCATCAGGGTAATTTGTGCAAGCACATTGAAATGAAGTCATTTTCCCCCCTCTTAGCTTCTCTAAAATGCTTCTGAATCCAGTCCTTCAAGGTCAGCTCTTCAGGGAGACCTTCCTCCATTAGCAGCCCATTAATCTGAGAGTCGGAGCTCAAGGCCTTGCTCTGGGTCCGCTTTTTAATTTTTTTAATGCTCCACCTCTCCAACACGACCCTCCTCAGTAACCCCTTTCTCAGTCTCAGTCCAAAACACACTCTGTAATTTATCCTGCCCAGAGCATGCAGAAATGTAAATATGGAACAAAATTGGCTTTTTTAACATTTGGAGCTACAGGAACACAAGCCAAGACGAAAGTTGGACCCCTTCCCCAGCTCGACCTGATCATGTGTCTGGTGCTCTGCGGTGTGCAAGGCCCATAGTGCTCTCCGCCCAGCCTTTATTCGCAAATACTAGACTCGGAGTGC
The DNA here is from genome assembly GCA_023558415.1 of Piaractus mesopotamicus. Classification (NCBI taxonomy): domain Eukaryota; kingdom Metazoa; phylum Chordata; class Actinopteri; order Characiformes; family Serrasalmidae; genus Piaractus; species Piaractus mesopotamicus. The sequence goes on along the minus strand of JAILXH010294065.1, from coordinate 51,328 downwards.
CCAGCCTGGATTGTAAAACAGAGTTCTTTTACTTTCCTTCAGAAACCTGTGGCTCTCTTATAAACTAATTGACTTTAATTTGCCTTTTCTTGCCCCTCCATTCACCATGGGCCAAATCTTTGTGTCATAGCAAGTGCAAGTTAAAAAGGTATCCCCTTAATAAAAATTGCCAGTGTGACTGATGTTAATTAATATTCCAGCTTTATGAGCCGTGCTGCTGGTCCCTGCGTGGCCCTCGCTGTCTGCTGGCCATTAGAGTCATAAGCTAAACACTGATCTGCTGGCTAAAGCTAACGAACCTTGTCTTCTGAAATGGAGCCAGACCAGTAAATGTACCTGAAGGGTACATTATCTTAACACAATGAGTGCGTTTATACGTCCGGTGATGAGCAGCATTTAAAGGGGAATTTCATTACCTTTTCTTAATGTGTTTAGCGTCTTTCTTTCTTCCAGAGATTTATTGGCGGTCAGATGGCTTGATTTATTGACAAGTGTTTTCAGGGTTTTACTGCTGGGCAGCTCTACTAAGAGTTTCGCATTTACCTTTGCTTTGGCCATTCTAAATACAGCCTTATGTATACAGTACTGTAATACAGTACTTAAATTTTGGTCAAACAGGCTGTTAAGTGCACGTTATTCATTTATCAGTGTCAGGAAAAAGTAGAAAACATAAATTTAACAGACACAGAAGCTTTAATAAGTAAATATCAAATCAGTTTTTCAAAGAAATCTGTAGGGAAGTTGGTTGCACTTGGTGCTTCTCACAGTCCAAGTGATCCCAAACACAGTCAGTGATTTTGAGGCAGTTGTTTGCATTTTTTCTTCTTTTTCCATTTTTTTTAGTAATGGTTTCTTGACAGCTACACACTCTTTCAGACCCACAGTATTGAGGTGTCATCTCACAGGAAAAGGATAGATAGAAACATCTGTGGATTTTGTCCAGGTCTTGCATGGATAACTTTTGCTCTATAACTTTTGATAATTTTTTGAACTTCAGCTTTGTAAATCCATGTTTTTCCACTTATTTTCCTTTGACTTTACACTCCCTACGCAAGTGGATTATCTTATATGTAATTGTCTTTGAAATATCGCTTGAAAATAAGAGATCTCTGACTTTTGCACAATGAAGTATGTGTGTATGTATGAGTTTTAGGTGCCCAAGCAATAAACAAAAAAACAGTAAAAAGTACCAAGAATTTTAAAAAGTAGTTATCTCGTGAGCCAGGTTGAACAACAAATTTTGGTTCCAGATATCTCTTGAATGCCCAAGCCATTGCACAGATTTATTAAATTCCATCACCAGCACACCTGTTTTCATTTAATAAAGCATTGATTAACCAAACCGTGTATTGGATGATACTGGGCTGCCATTAGTGTCATGTTCAGATGTTATTTGAGTTTATTCTAATATTACTGTTTTTCTGGCATTGTGCCTAGTGATCTTAGGCTCATGTGCAGCTGGTTGGGCATGGAAACCTATTTCATGAAGCTCCTGACACACACTTCTTGTGCTGTTATTGCTTTTGGAGGCAGTTTGGAACTCTGTTGTGAGTGTTGCAACAGAGGATAGGGGATTTTTAGATGCTACATCCTTCAGCCTGCTCTGTGAGTTTGCTTGGTCTACTGCCTTGTAACTGATTTGTTTTTGCTCTTAGGTACTTTCATTTCACAGTAATAGCACTCACAATTGACCAGAGCAGATCTAGCATGGCAGAAACTTCACAGACTGACTTTGTTAGACAGTTTAAAGCCCCCGAGCTCTTCAGTATGATACATTCTGCTGCCAGTGTTTGTCTATGGAGATTCCATGGCTATATGCTTGATTTTTTACACCTGTTAACAGTGAATGTGGCTGAAAAATAACTCAATAAATAGGATAGATGTCCACATACTTTTGGCCATGTAGTGTAGTCAGTCATTTTGGTAAATTGTTTAATTTTTATTTTCCCCTGGGAGCTAGATAAAAGACATGTTGAATACTCCACTTGCCTTTTTACATAAAACCTTGCGCTTGAAAGCACAGTTATTTAAACAGGCTCTGTGATTACGGCAGGTAAACAATTTCCATATTGCCTCAAACGCCAGAATTTAAAACAAGTGTTTAATGAAATCATTTTGCTTCATTTCTTTTCTTACTACAAATTTTGAGGTGGGTGTCATCACACTATATTTGTTCAAAATGACTGTAGGTTGCTTCTGAAGCTAATTACGTTATGCCAACTGTCAGGTGAGGAAATAGCTGTATCTGAGTAGTTCTTAGTGCTTTCTGGCAAATTCGTCTGCCTTACTTCCCTCTTTGCTAACACGACACAAATCTATCACCGTCGGATAATTGAACTGTGAAGATAAAGTGGAGCTTAACTTTAGCCTAATCTTTTTTTTTTTTTAAGGTTGTGGTGTCAGTCCATCTGTCCTAGTTCTTCCTGCCTCAGAAACCAGCTCAAGGTTGTAGTGTGAAAGTCTTAGAGTAAATAAATTGCTTGGAAAGTGAGACCTCGGTGCCTCACATTCAAAATCTAGCCCGTGTAGACCTGTTTGTCATGTGTTTTCACTTGCGGGGAGTGGGGACTGGGGAGAGTTTGCCAAGTCTTCATGCATTCTGTCCTCATAAATTAATTACTGGTTGTGAACAAAAGCAGCATATTATCTCTTCCCTGGAATCATTTTCGGAGAGAAATGGCTCGCATGCTAAAATTTGGAACTAATGGGTTCTGCTCTTTTCTTTTTTAGTCAAATCAATGCTCATTACTCTGGTGGTGTTTGGAGTGCTGTTTGCCTATGTTGTTCAGGAGACAATCTTTTGTGCTCTTTAACCAGGTGTTAAATGAATACAATATGAAATCAAAAAGTGCAGAATGTTAATGAATGTGAATGGATTTCCTGTTTTTGTACAAATATTGTGAAATTATATTACATTAAGCATAATATTCAGACTTTAAGAGGATTGATGTGGACTGTTGCTGTACACTCACTACTGTACTAATACTGTAGTGGGATTTGTCTCTTATTGGTCTGTATACAGTGCTATGCACACTTCATTGATTGAAGGAAGTCAAAGCAGCAATTAAGTACTAAGTACTAAGCAATTAAGTATTACATTTTCCATTTTTCAGAATATTTCTAAGGAGATTAGATGTAAGATTTGTGTTGTACTTGTATAAGGGAAAAGTTAAAAGACGATAGGCGAAAAAACAAAAACTGGAGTTCAAAAAATTTTAAAGATACAGAGAAATTGAATGTCCCCATCAGATAAACAGAAAATCAAGCTCCACTCCTGCTTCAGATCTGTAAAAGAACA
>JAILXH010294065.1:31471-44235 GCA_023558415.1 Piaractus mesopotamicus | reverse complement strand
ACAAAAAAAAAAAAAAAAAAAAAAACTCAAAAACCGCTGCTGGAAGACCCCATGCAGTCTCCATAGACAAATAATCGCAGAATGGGTCGTACTGAAGAGCTCAGCGACTTTAAACATGGCACTGTCATAGGATGCAGCCTTTGCCAGAAAAACTGTGCATTGGCAGCTTAATGAAATTGGTTTCCATGGCCAAGCTGCTGTACACAAGCCTAAGATCACGATGTACAATGTAAAGCATCAGCTGGAGTGATGTAAAGCCATCACTGGACATCACTGGAGCAGTAGAAACATGTTCTCTGGAGTCAGGAACCATACTTCACTATCTGGCAGTCTGATGGATGTATCTGGGTTTGGCTGATGCTAGGAGAACGAAACCTACCGGAATGCATAGTGCCAACGTAAAGTTTGGTGGAGGAGGGATAATGGTCTGGGGTTACAGTGAAGGATAAAGTTAATGCTACAACATACAAAGACATTTAAAATAATTATATGCTGCCGCCAATTTTGTGGCAACAGATTGGGAAAGCAGCTTTCCTGTTCCAGCATGACTGTGCCCCTGTGCACAAAGTGAGGTCCATAAAGACGTTGTTTTATTTGGTGTTGAGGAACCTCAACCACAACGAACACCTTTGGGATGAATTGGAGCACGGGGTTGCAAGCCAGGCCTTTTTGTCCAACATCAGTGCCTGATCTCACAAAGCACTCCAGATTAATGCCCAGTTGTTTTCAGATAGGCAGCAAGCTCATATAGGTGTGATGGTCAGGTGTATGTTTTTGGCCATGTAGTGTACTGATCATTCAGTGCAGAGCATTTCAATTAAAGGCGACAAGTTTGCATTTAGGTGGTTGTCACCCTATTGTTATACTGCATCTGTAATCTGATTACTGTCTTTTATATAGTTTCATTTTTTGTATCCTGATTATGTGACGATATTACAAGTATTCTGTTACTACCCAGCCCTGGCAATAGTTGTGAGAGCACCTGTGAAAGCGTAAATATTGTGAAAGTAAGATTTACACCTGTACTGCAGAAATAATGTGATATTGGGACAAAATTACGAAATTGCCCTTGTAAGTGTTACATTTATAATCACTAATTCCTTTAGCCACTGATAACCACAGTACTAGCACTTTGTTGATATCGTGCGGCTCTAGTTATGGGGCAGCTGTCGTAGCTGATGTGTGATTTTGTAGCCCTGAATAGAGTATGGTATCACCTCAGCTTTAGTGCTTGGATGTTTGGATCATACATCTGGTGCGATATTTATGACACCATGTGTAGACCTATATTTGGGTTATTTTTTTGTTGTTGTTTTTCAAGCAACTTGAGGTAGTAGAAATGATTAGGCAGCATCTGTTGATGAGCTGTACTTATTTATCATATCATAGCACGCGCTGCACCGCGGGCACTTGTGTTTTCTCATTTTCAGACACCTTGTCATTTCTCTTGTCTGCTCGCTTTCTTAGTTCCTGTTATCCGTTGCCGTTGTTGGCCGTGGTACGTATTCTCAGCGCACTGCATCTGTTGTCATTCTCTCACCCCAAGTGAAGTGTGACCTCACATGCCTGTTTGCGCGGAGCGATTATTTATTTATATTTTAAAGAATCCTTGTGCTCCAGTAGGCTGTCACCGCTGGGTAAGGGCCAATATGTCAAAGTAGAGAAGCAGCCTCGGGGAAGTTTCTCAGTCTACAAGACTTCTCGGTTGTTCTGGGCTAGAGCTGGAAATGACTAACCAATTAACTGTTAACCAGCAAATAAACAGTTGTTTGAGCAACGCGATTGGTTAGAAAAATGTAAAATTTTATTTCATTTCCGGTAAACAACAGTTCCTCTTTGAGTAGACTGCTTTGTCATTCAAATTGAGGAGTGCCTATGAATTGTATGCAAAAGGGCACAATAGGCAAATGGTTTTGCTACTAAAAAACAAAGCGTGCAGCTAAAAATAGTAGCAGCTTTTTTTGAGAGCATGACAATATGCCTACAACAGTCTACCGTATGAAAAATAAAGTCCACAAATCATAAGACACACAACTGTGTTCTAGAGGGACATGACACTGTGAGGAAATCACACAAAAGTATAGAGAAAATGTGGTGAACTGAAGAACTGCTGAGGTACACTGAACCAAAACTAGCCCCATTCATGGTATTTATGCTCCTCGCTGGTAGTGAGGAGTAACTTTCATTCAGAACTTAGTCGCCTGTCATTGCATATCCAAATCATTTCACCAACATTTGAGGTTTTGGTCAAATGTGCAAAACCTTCCCCATTTCTCCAACTTCTCAGTTGACACTATCATCTTGCTTTTGTTTAGCATTATTAACTATCGATTAAGGTTTCTATAACTAACTACGCTAATTTTATGACTGTTGTCTAGCTACGCTAACGCTTTAGCCACTAGGCACTCAAGGACACCAAACATAAATGGGTGTCTTACGTTGAAAAGCAAGTTTAAGGGTTCTGTGATGTTTCTTTTTTAAAAAAAAAATTAGGGTACAATTAGTTTAAAATGTAAATTAATTAAACAAATAAGTTAATTTTTGACAAGCAATTGCCAAATTGCTCATGCACACAGTAGGTCTGAGCTCTTCATGTTTGGAGATGCGGGATAAAGCAAGGCACTCTCGTTGAGTCCTCAGTCTCTCTGGAAGCAGTCACGAATCTTGATCCAAACCGAGTAGTAAGCTCAGTGTAAAGGAACACCTCTATTCTTTCTGTTTTCTCGCTGTCTGATCATTGCTATCAGCGCTAAAGCCATTAATTAAGGTGATCGGAAGTCGTCAACAGCCACTGCGTTCTCCTGCTGTGATTCCAAAGGGTTCGATTTTTCCCTTTGTTGAGGGAGGGATCAAGTGTCTTGCATCAATCCACCCACTTATACAAAGAGCAGCTATGGGATTTGGTGTCTGAATTTGAAGTGAGGCGTTCTCTTCTCTCAAGGCCGCCGTGCACACGTACACCGGAGTACAATGTCAGAGAGCCTCAGAGGAGAGAAGAGGAAAGTGAAACGGAATCTTTTTCTCATCTGGAGTTGGTCACTGGACTTCACCTTTAGCCTGTTTAGTATGCCCAAGACGTACCCGAACATAAAGCGAGTCAGCTCTCTCCTGCAGCTATGCTGCCTTATACTTACTGTTGTGTGGATGCACCCAATCTCAACCTTGTCCTTGTCTGGCAGGCAGAAAGCTTTTTTTTATCATTATTTGATATTGTCTAGCCTATAAACCAGTAGTTTTATCTAACATTGAATTTTGTTGTGGTCTGTCATGAGTATGGTAGAAATTTGAACTTTTTTGTTGTGGCTGGCCTAATGGGATGTTGCAATTTAGTGCTATCAAAGGGTCATTCTAACCTAAAACTAGCATTTATATATGTTTTTTGTTGTGTTCTGTAGTGTAATAGCACAGCATTGTGTCTCTTAGCCTCACTGACAAATTTGACAAAATTCACAATCCTTTTTGTGTTTCCATCTATCAGCATTCACTTTCACACACTAGGTTCAGCCTAAACAGGTACATTTGAAGCTTATGATGCATTCAAAAATATATTCTTTTCTTCATATACTGTGTCGTTGTATGCTTTACAGTGTTAGACTATAGCCAGCTCCTGCTATAGAGAGTTGCTCCCTTTCATGAAGGCTCATTAAGTTACAGCGTGTCTGCCATCAGCTGTAGTCATCATGGTGTGTTCGAATGCAGATTTTCACAGAAGACGTAAGGTGACTGTGAGCTTATAAAAGGCGGTCATCAGTTGGACATAGTTGGCGCTAGTTATTGAGCATCAGCTTGGTGTGTGCTGGGCCTAAAACAGTTTAAGGCCGTTTACGTCATTTGCATGCTGATGCCTGGCCCCACCTGTCAGTGCTATGTTACACAGTCCATAGAAGGAACTTTTTTTAATGTCTCAGTTCATTAATACAGAATTTAGTTGATGTTTGCTTTTATAATGTGTGTATATCAAATATTTTACATTGACAGAATTCATGATTCTGTATCCTTTTTGTATTTCTGTTCAGCGGTGTTCTCTGACACTGAAACTGCCCCACAGCATTGCGCAAATACATCATATAACTAATAAGACTGCGATAAAGGAATGCACTGATGTGGAGGCTAATAAATACAGACGTGATGTTCAGCTTCCTAGCAGTTAGGTTACCAGGAACATTGTAAATGTTACTTCCTCTTTCAAGATACATCACCAGATTGGAGGTTTCCTCATCTTTAAACTAGAAAAAGTCACTCTTGGAACTGTTCTGGCACCCGACTTTGGCTACACTGTATGTAATAAGGTGTTATCACGCTACTGGGTTTCATAATGTGTGTTTTGTGTGAAATATTACATTTCTTAAATAAGAATTAAAATTAATAAATGTTTTTTATATATATATATACTTAAAATTATTTAATTATGTTTTGATTAGATTTTGCAGGCATGAAGATGTCATGGGCACCCAAACACCTTGGTGCTGCGCACTTGGGCACCACTGGTTTAACATTTCAACAAATGACTCAGAGGAGTACCCTCAGTGTACAAAACTTTAGGAGGGCCTTCCAAATATCATGTTGCACACGCTTATGGACTGTCAGTTAAGAGTGCGGGTGCACCATTCCAGATACACTGAGGAAATTGTTGAGTTTAAAAAAAAACCCAGCAGCGCTGTAGTACTCGATGCACTCAAACCAGTGTACATGGCACTTACTGTCATAACCTGCTCAAACGCATAGTGAAAAGTGTTTTTTAAGTAAAAACAGAGACATTTCTACAGTGTGAGAAAAGTTCAAGAAATTGTAGTGTTCTTGCAGAGGCAAGTTGTCAACAGTGTGGCGTTTGAATGCCTTACTATCATGATATCCCTACCAGAAATCCAGGGAAGGAGGGGAGGTAGCAGAACTTTGAACATTTGTGTAACAATTTGATATTAAAAAAATAATTTGCATTGCGCTAACTGGCTAGGCTACTGCACACTGTATCAATGAATATTAAAAAAAACAGCAGAAAAAATTAGGATGACGCCTGGTTGTTTTATACCAGAAGCGATGTAGCATGCTGGCAATGCTTCTGCAACGCTTTTGTGTTTTTTACACAAGTCCTGAGTGAGAAACATTGTAAGTTTTTTTGCATGCTTCTAGTGGCATGCTTGCAGCAAACAGAAAAAAAAGACTTGGAGAGTAAAATGTGCATTACCAATTCTGCTGCCACAGGAACAGATGGCAAATGGCTCTTTTGGTTTAAAATGCGCTTCGCTTAGATGCGCTCTGCGTGCGGAAAATATGTATGGCTATGGTGGTGATGTGCCCAACACTGCTGATGGCATTTCACCATTGTGGTGCTGCCTAGTCCTAAAGTATTTAAAATCCGTGCAGTACGGCTGGAATATATGGACAAAACACTATTTGTATTGTGATTGTGATATGAAGTTTTTTTTTTGTTAAATCTGAAACAAAGTACCATTGAGTCAGGAGAAAAATAACAGGCTGAAATTGGGTGTCAGTGCGCTGCTGCTCATCCCCCATAAATCCTGAATTAATTGAATTGCAAGTTCAGTAATTTAAGTCAGAGGCAGCGGTTTGAATTTGGCGGGAGTTTTGGACCATTTCACGTGTCATTGTGTATTAACTTCACATGCACAAGCTCAAAAAGAAGTACCGGCTCAATGTTTAGGTTTCAAATACAAAATCAACATTATACTAATGAAAGTATATTGGCAATAGTATAACATTCACTTACATGCTTGTAAGACATGTCCTTCACCAGGTTTTGACTGAGTTCTCTTTGAATACTCTTTCAGTGCTCTTGGAGTTATCAGATTCATCCGCTCGCAGAAAGGGTCCAAAGCACAATCCACATTACAAAATGTTCCTCCATGTATTGCATGCACCAGAGAGGTCTCCAAATCCCCAAATCTTACACAGCTTTTAAAATGCATTGTGGAATCAGTAATGCAACATGGCTAAAGGTTTACCTGCATTACTTTGAACAAAAAATAACCTTTGTTGGGTTATGGGAATACTTTGATTCATCCAAACCCTTAAAGAAACATATGATTGGTCAAGATGATTGGTTAGACAGCTCATTGGTACGCTGCATCGCTCTGCGATTTCAGTATTGCAAAAACCAGCATCGCTGTAATGATTCACAAATAGGCATGCATGATAAATCTAAATCGGTGACCAGTATATTACTCACTGATAAAATGAATAATTATTATCAGTCTGATCATAAGCAGCTCAGAATTTCCATATTGGCCCATCCCTATTAAAAATTACAAGTGTTGTGGAGGACTGGTGCCTGTTTCCCAAATAACAGCTCTAACTGTCTGACTACAACCCTACTAGATTTTTTGGTCCACCACAGCTCTGCTCCGCATATTGCCTGACCCGTCTTTGTCCCTGTCATCAACGGGATAATTAAAATGATCCTCTGTGAAGGCCCTTCAGGACAGAGCGAGTGCCAGACCAACGTGAGTTGTCCTGCGAGACTCATATCCCCACCTCCGGTCCCCGATGATGGATGGATGGCCGTCACTTCAGTGGAATTGTATTTCTGCTCTTTTTTTTTTTTTTTGTACGTTATCTAATAATGGATTGGCCATGCATATATGCGAGGAATTACTTATGCTTGGCTAAGTGAATTAGCCCAGAACTATGGCCATCTGGTTCATGAAAATGAGAGAGCGAGGAGCAACACAGTAAGAGAGACAGGGAATTGGACAGAAGCTACATTTGCCTCGGAAATTTGCATAGCGCTTTTTTTGTTCGCTGTTGTCAGCCACAACAAAAGTTACTGACTACCCACACATAATGTTGTGTAATTCCGCAGTTAGCAGGAGCACCGCTCTTTTGAGGGAGAGACAGAGCACGTCATGTTTATTCAAGTCTCTGCAGAGGGCTTGGCCTCTTCACAATAGAATCTAGGCATGCTTAATGAATTCAGTGCCTTATGCTCTCCTTGCTTATCAATGTAATTCGATTAGTGACCTGTTAAGCATGAATGTGGTGGACCTCTTCATTCAAGTCCATCGGGCCTCCAAGGATTGGCCCGTGTCAAGGCAGTCCAACGCTCCAACTCCCCCACCTCCCCCGCCCACCCCCTAACTTTCCACCTCTGACCCTCTCCCCGTCATGTTGGCAGACAGTGGAAAGACAACGTGATTAATGGCCAAGCTCATGGTGCCATTGTCTGCAAACTGGTGACAGGGACAAAAAAGCACCACCTACCCCCTGTCACATTAGACACTGCTACAGGAACATTTGGCTGGGTGGAGTGGGAGCAGTCAGGGGCCCAAAGCATTGTGTCATGGTGCCTCACAGGAAGCTGCAGAACACACTTGGATCCTCTGGCTGAGCGTGATAATCTCTTATTTAAACAGGAAAGATGAAAACTATGTCATAAAAATGGGAGCTCACAGGAAATAGCAAGGTTGTGGATGGTCTTTGTCTGAGAGAAAACCACATCAGTTGCTATATTGGGCCTTCAGATTTTTGACCACTTTCTTTTTTTTTTCATTGCCGTTATTTCAAAACATCTTTACTCATATTTTTGCACCTTTTGAAAGGACAATCAGCCCTAAATGTACAAACATTTAATGACGTATTAAGTAGTCCAGAAAAACTTGGAACAAAACTCATTATTAAGTGCAGAAAGTTTTTATCTTCATCTTCTGTAAAGTTATTATTTTGAAGATGAGTTTTTATTGATATATCAACAAATATGTATAAATTAAGTCTGTCACTATATAGCAAATATAACAAATGTACATATATACTGGGCCTATAACTTTCAATTCTATTCTCTTTATTGTAAATAAATATATAATCTACCAATTATTTTGCAAGTTAATTGATGATCTGGCATACAATTAAAATGAATTTAACTAATCAGTAACAACTGTGAAATAACAACTATAACAACCATGAAGTAAGCAGAGCCCTAAAGTGCTTTCAAATTACCAAAAAGGAATATATATGTATGTATATATATATATATATATATATATATATATATAGATATATATATAGATAGATAGATAGAGCGGTAGATGAACAAGTAACAGGAACAGGTGTTTGCAAATTTATAGCATTTTTCAATGCAGAAAACTTCACTTCATAAGTTACATTCTGTATATTATATACCGTGTGTATCTGTAGGATTGTAATATGTAGTGTTAAAAGGTCTGAGCAGTGAAATGATCTCAGGTTAGCTTATATTTATTACCTTATATGAAGACCATCTCACTGATCAGACCTGTTTCAATCCTTGTTACTTGGAGCATCTTGGAATATTTCAACTGATATATTTTGTAGCATCGCCTGGTGAGCAGACTTTTAATGTTTCATTACCATACTGTTGCTATTAACACAAAGCCAGTTTTCTTCCCAGATAAAAGTGCTCCAGCTTATTAATAGGAAATGAGGAATTGGCCTGCTAGGCTTCCCAGCAGAGTTTTCAGCGATCAGCGAGAACTTCATCTCGGTTCAAATGTTTAAATGAAATGCCTGCATTCTAAAGCGGGGAAATAATTAGTGGTGCTGGAAAAAATAAATAAATAAAAAACTTGCAGAGATATTAAAATCTCGTCATGTTCCCAGATGAATTTGTGTTGTAGAGACATTTTCACTCTTAGAGAAGTGATATTTAGTGAAGGAAATAACTTTTGCAGACAGAACAATGGTGAAAATGACCTGACCCTGACCCACTGACCCCTTTGGTCTTTCCTCAGCAGTCTCTTTCAGAACTCAAGGTTCAGACAGAAGCACATTGTTCAATTAGAAATCACTGTTTTTAAACGGCAGTTGTTTTTAAAGTGCACAGCTGTGTTTAAGGTGCAGAAAACAGATGAAATGCTACAAAATTCTGACGGTCAAAATAAATCCTCTCTATGTCAAAACAGACTCAAAGGATTTTTTTTTTTTTTTTTAAACAGGACACAACAAGATGTTGTGTCTGGAATGTGAACATTAAAGGGCCCATATCCAATGTTTTTCTTATATATTTCTTTTCGCCCCTGAAGCCCATTTACAATGTTGTTTTAAGTTTTTAAAATTCGGTTTCCATGACATAAGCTGCTTAATGTTTAGGTCCTTTTAACAAAATACAGCTTGAAGTGATATATATAAGCAAATGAAAGAAGGGGCAAATGCCTTTTAAGTTTGAAAGTATTTGAGGTCCCATATCATGGAAAAATAAATTCTCATTGTAGTTTGTGAAATAAAACAGTTGTTGTAGTATGTAAAGTAAACATGTAGTATGTAAACACTGTTTTAGTTTTAAAACTCACTATTCACTCTGTCTGTGCAGTCCACATATGGCAACTAAGCTGCAAACCAATGCCTCAAAAACCAGCATATTTACATATATCCACCTTTTCAGCCTACGGCAGTTTAGCCACAACCGTGCACACTGTCATACGCATCGTTTGTGCTTTTTGAATAAGGCACAGTACAGGGCGGCTGATCAGAACCGGGTTTTTTTTACACAGACATACAACAGACTATTTAACACTAAGATATATAAAGAGGTTAGAAGATGGTACTTTAAATCTTGCAAACATCAAAAGTGGGCTGGTGTGGTAGAATGGTCCAAATATGCTTTAACATATATCAAAGTTAAGAACTATGAAGTTACTATCTCAAACATACAAGGTTTTGCTGTGACAGCAATGATATATACCATTTAATATTCAGGCTATATTGATGTCTGAGGCTCTGCACTATACCACTTCATTCCCATGGTTCTGTTATCACAGAAGCTGCCAAGGCTTCTAAACTCATTTGAAGCTACATCACAGCTCTGTAACACTCAAACCTGCTGGCAGACTGCTTTTCCTATCCACAACTTATTTCCATCCAAGCTTATATAAATGTTAGTGTTAGCATGTATGTGGAATTACAGGCCTACAGAATTGCAGGCAAATTTTGTATCTTGTTGCTTTCGTGAAAATAAGTACACATCCTCTACAGAGAATTTGGCAAATAAATGTGCACAAAATGAGCAGAAGTATGTTCTGTAGTAGAGCAAGGGTCGGCAATCGAAATGTTAAGAATAGCCATTTTGTCCTTTTAACAAAAATCAAAACACTTTGGGAGCCACAACATTTTATATACCATCTTGGCTGTAAATATATCTCAGTATGTGCTAAAGTACTTACATAGGCTAAGAAATACAATATTAACAAAAATGCAGACTTACTTTGCTCTGCTTCAGAGTTTAGCACAACTATAGCTGCTTTTCTCACATCTCCGGCAGGAAACTTCTGCACAAAAAATAGAAGTTTCATGTAAAATGTCTCTTAACATTCGACTTATTATGAGGCTTCCCTATCCACCTTAAATGGCACCATATATATATATATGAAACACATACTCTAATTTTAAGAATATGAAATTTTGAATGTGGGGGCCAAATGGGATTTTGTGAGCTATGTGGGTAACACCACATTTCTGACATTTCTGTTTCTCAATATCAATCTCTATGTTTTGACGTACACAGTCATCAGGATCAGAAAGAACCGTGTTTATGAATCATGTTTTCTTTTGCGTATGATCTTAGTGGCTCTTAAAAAGTCTTTGATTTTGTGAGCAGCCACTGTGTTTGTATGTGTGGATCAGTGTGTGGCTTGATGGATTGGACAGGGGGAGATAATGGCATGGTAAAGAGGCAGCTGTCATTTTAAACCGTGTGTGTGTCTGGGTGTGCGTGTGTGATGCTTGTCAGTTGACGCAGGCTCTGTCGTGGCTCTCTGTGGCATTTGTCATCTGGGTCAAGCAGTCATAGACGAGTCTTGAGCAGCTGAGAGAGGTGGATTAGAGTGGCTTATTTCTTTAGACTCTTCCTGTGTACCAGTGGATTGCAATTGATTTTTTTTTCCTTCCAAATGACAGAATGAATAAAAGAAAGCACCCTGCTTTTTTCTGAAGCGCCAAAAATGTCTGAGTGCCGGGCTGACTGAACATTCTATGAATTTAACAGATGTGGTGGAAAAAGAGGAAAAACACTACTATGCCTCAGTAAGCACGCTAGACAGAAACACTTAAACTGTTCTTAACTTTTGACCTGTGGAGTCCCTGTAAGTAATTTACGCACTAATGGTAAAGTTATAAAGATGTGTCTAATTGCAGGGAAACTGTTCTAAAATATAAATATGAGTCAACATTTTATATCCTGTTTCTGTCACCCACACTTTCAGAGCTAGCCAGAAGTTGTAGTGGAAAATCACTGTAAGTTTACTTTTACCACCCAGCTGCTGTAATTTGGCTGATACAAATCAAATTATGTTTCATTTGATAGCGACTTTAACACTGGTAATGTATCCTCTTTTAAAATGACCTCCCTTCCACCACTTGTGGAACCAAAAATGCCCCCCTCCTCCACTTCTGGAACCAAAACTATATCCTTGTTTCTCCTTATTGATAACTGACAAGGTTCCTTCCATTATATAACATATTACGAGTATTATAGGTCAGTTGCCTGGACAAAGATTACGTCTAGTCCTGAACTACACAGCATTCTGAATGGAGATTTGCCAAGGAACATGTAGAACAGTAGGACTAGGCTCAATCCCTGTCTAGAAAACTGACTCTGCTACTTTAAGGTTCACCCACTGCTGACACAAGTGTTCAGTTGCGCACACACAGGTTGAATAACATGATTGTTGGCTAATATATAAGCATCAATCTCCATAGAAAAGCATTGAGATGCTCTAGAGCAGCAGCACATAAGCCTAACATTACCATGCCCAACGCCAGCATCGGCTGGTGACATTGGGCCGTGGAGCAGTTGGATGAGTTGGGGTGATTCAGTATCAGTACCTGACGTTGCTAATGCTCTTGTGGCTGAATGCAATCAAATGCAGTATCACACCAAAATCCTTTGTAAAGCCTTCCCAGAAGAGTCAAGGTTGTTACTGCATGCGGTCCTTTTCTTAGCCAAAACAACGCCACAAAACATTTTTACAATAACAGTGGATGCCCTGACTGTCGGCTAATATACAAGCATAAAGAGAGGACTATAATACTGCTTTCCGAGTGGCACAGCGTTGATTTATTCTACTTGGTGAATTATGATGACATACCATTACATTTCACTTATTCAGAGAGACATTTCATCTAATGGTGCTGTCCAAGTACTCTCCAAATATTTCAGTGCCTTTTGGCCGGAGTGAGCGTCAAACTCCCGTGTCTCTTTTGTCTGGGGATTACAAAGTTACTAACCTATAAACACTTGCCATTCATACTGATTTGCTGCTTGAGAACAATCAACAGTGTCCTGTTTTTCTTTGTAATGAGCAAATATCGCCTCTACAGCAGCATTTAAGTTGGAACAGGAAGTTTTAGCCTCGTCTAGTTTAGCTATATTACCTGCATGGGACTTTGATGTAATTGATTAGTATTAAATACATTTCTATGAATGTGGTTCATCGAAAGCGTTACTCTACCAGGTTCTCTAAGTTTTTTAAATCTAAATGTATATACCTGATTCTTTATGTAAAGTCAGCCATTCAGGCAGTTAATTTCCTTATATGTGTTGTGTTTACATACCCATAAAGGTAGACTGTCTCTAATTCTGCATCCAGCTTGATCCCCTTTGCATGTAACGTTCACATGTTCATTAGCATGTTGATTCTTGTTTTTGCATGCTTCTTATTGTTATGTTTTTTGTCAGCACAACATATTTTTTCCTACAGTACTGGAACCTGCCAGCACAGATCGCTAACTATGGAACTGCTGCTTTAGGCAGTGTAATATATTTTAATGTAATTTTGCAG